>JAAEAF010001579.1:0-154460 GCA_011037195.1 Triatoma infestans | reverse complement strand
ATCATTCTCTTATATGACATATTGAACCCTTCGGGGTTGCGGTGGCATAACCCTAATAGCCATTATTATTACTTGTCCATGAGGAGGGACCAAACGCTACGCTCTCCAAAGCTTTACTAGGCTCATATTGCTACCCGAAGAAAAACAACACAACCAACCGGGTTTAGAACATCGAAGATTCACCGCAGTCCGAAGAAATCGGACAATAACCTTAAGGGGAAATAGCCCAAGCTATTGCAAAGACATCCTGTTCCGACCAAAGGTCCTGTATCCGGAAAGTTCCTCACAACCCAGGCAATCTGTCATAAGATGGATGGGTGTTTCCTCCTCTGTTTCACAGTGAAATGTGATTGATGTTATGCGTGTCTGTAGTAGCTTGTGGCGTGAGCGGTTTTGTAAAGGGCTTGTGTGCATGTTCAAAAAGAAGAGAGAAGTAATAAGAATAATCAAGAAAACACTGGTAGATTAAATTAAATATAATTATCATTAAAGATATTTAAATATTTTACAATATCACAACTATTATGTTTATAAAATCAATTATTTATCTAGATTAAGTCAAAGCTGTTATGTTTTAACTTATGACTGGCACTTATGCTAAGAGAGCGCAAGACAAGTTCTGGTTAAGTGTCTAGTTCAGATTGTCCTTAAAGAATGGCCTCTAATTGTTAGTTTCAATCTTTTCAAATAATGCTGGTATGCCTGGAGGGAGTGTATTGCTTTCCCTGACTGTTACTTGTCCCTTTGTCTCTTCAGTACCATTGACCTAAATAATAGTACCTGGCTCTTTCCCCTTCACTAAAATACACTGTTTGAACTAGCTAAAATTCACAAAATTATTTCACTAAACTATTTTCAAAATTCTTATTTTCTTTCATTTCTTTCTTCCACTACATCAGCCTACAAAATGGATCCGGCATGAGCCCCATTACGTAGAGATGTCTGTTTAAACCACAATATCCAGTAAGGGATCCAACCAGATGCCTGAGAGAGCTCCGAGAAAGACACAACAACGACCCTAATAGCCAACCCCATAGTTTTTTTTTTATTTTTTTTTTTTAAGGCGCGTCAACAACTATGGTTATTAGCGCCCGGAGCCTTCTCAGTGCATTGCCGGCCTCCGGACAGTGTTCTCTCTTTACAGACAACACTGTCCATCACCGGACAGTGAGCTATAGAGGGCCTTAGGAAGAAAAAATCTAAGGGTAGCACAGCTGGACTCGAACCCGTGTCCTCCTTCGAGTGAGAGTCCAGTACGCTAACCAGCTATTTCCTTCCCTCCAAACCCATAGTATCTACGTCTGTAAGATGGAAATATTAACATTGGCATCCGGTATTTTATCCGACGTAGCATGCATATTGATTTTGTTCCTGATCGGTTTCAGCATTTTGTTCCAGCATTGCGGAACCAAATGATTGGTTACTTGTCATTTTGTCTCTTCAGTACCACTGACCTAAATAATAGTACCTGGCTTTTTCCCCTTCACTAAAACACACTGTTTGGACTAGCTAAAATTAACAAAATTATTTCACTAAACTATTTTCAAAATTTGTTGTGGTGGTTGGTTCCGCAGAGCTGGAAAGCATCAGAAACATTTTCCGTGGTAGCCTGCTTCATTTTGTGGTCATCGACCGGTTTCGGGCGTTCGCCCATCTTCAGGATGCGTTTTTCAGACCGGGTGCCAACACCTAACTAACTAATTATGTGAAATAAGTTACTCTGTGCAAGTCTGTGTTGTCCCACTGTCTGAAAAACGCATCCTGAAGATGGGCGAACGCCCGAAACCGGTCGATGACCACAAAATGAAGCAGGCTACCACGGAAAATGTCTCTGATATTTTCAAAATTATTATTTTCTTTCATTTCTTTCGTCCACTACAACAAACTACAAAATGTATCCGGCATGAGCCCCATTTTTTAGAGATGTCTCTTTAAACCACAATATCCAGTAAGGGATCCAACCAGATGCCTGAAAGAGCTCCGTGAAAGACACAGCAACCCTAATAGCCAACCCAATAATTTTTTTTTTTTGGGCGCGACAACATCTATGGTCATTAGCGCCCGGAGCCTTCTCAGTGCATTGCCGGCCTCCGAACAGTGTTCTCTCTTTACAGACAACACTGTCCATCACCGGACAGTGAGCTATAGAGGCCCTTAGGAAGAAAAATTCTAAGGCTAGCACAGCTGGACTCGAACCCGGGTCCTCCTTCGAGTGGGAGTCCAGTACGCTAACCAGCTATTTCCTTCCCTCCAAACCCATAGTATCTACGTCTGTAACATGGAAATATTAACATTGCTTTGGCCTGAAGTTTTCTAAATTGAGTTCGTATTGGAATCATTTTTGGTATGTTTTTGGCAAATGATTGAGCTGTGTATGTCAAACAAACTCAATATCTCTCTCTCTCTCACACACACACACAAACAGAGAGTATAGATAGGTACGTACGTTGAACAGAATAATCCAAAATAAGAATAATCGCAGGAAGGTCATACTCATCTGAGCTTGATTAATTAGCAAAGGAATATTGTTTAACAAGAACAGATATGTACGAAGTGTTTATCTCTTAAGTATAAAGTCAATGTATTTGGATTTTGCTAGGTTTTATTTTTATACCAATTTTTGTAGTCAAGATTTATAGTGAATAAAGGAGAGATGCTAACGGAATACCGGTTCAATATCTGTGGATAGATGGAATTCCACAGCGAAGATTAGTGATGTTGAATTCTGCAGATCGTTTTGTATATAGATGTGCAGAGATTCTTTCTTGTGATTCTCCCACATAGAAGCGTTAGTAGGGAGACTAAGAATTGCCCCGAAGATATAGTAATTTACATATAAAATTATTGCGTATAAAAATAATACAATAACAATAAAAAAAATCTGGTGTGAAACACTCACACAACTTTCTCTTACTCCAGTTCTCAAAATGATAATTGACAAATTTTATAGTTTGTTTACCAAATTTAACGAAATTCGTCGAAAACTGAAAAAACTGTTCAGTAAAAACGCACTTCCGATTTACTAATTTTCTTGAAACTCGGAATTTCAGCCATCTATTTATTTCTAACTAATTATGGTTGGATGATAGAATTGTATAATCAACTAGGATAGTACTTTGATGAAAATCTAACCCCACCCCTCCCCTAAAAGTGCCCTTAAAAGAATTTTCTCAGATAAATGTTTTAGATAAAAGTTGTAGATCTTTGCATGTTTAGTTTATATACGAAGTTTCAAAAAAATCGTCGGAGCCATTTTTGAGAAAACTGCGAAAAAGTGAATAAATCATTTAGTAAAGTGATAAAGTAAACGCACTTCCGGTTATCCGATTTTTTTCAACCTCGGAATTTCAATAACATATTTAATTCTAATTAACATTATTTAGATGGCAGAATTGTCTAATAAACTGAAATAGCACTTTAGATGGAAACCTAACCCCACCCTTCCCCCAAAAGTGCCCTTCACTGCATTTTCCCGGAGAAATGTTTCAAATAAAAATTGTAACTCTTTGTAGTGTGGTGGACGTTAAAGTTTAAAAAAGATGTCGGGAGTTTTTGTTTTAAGGAAAATCGCATAAAAGTAAAAATCCATAGTAAAGTGGTATTCGGTTGCGGAATTTGGACAGATAACGTAGTGTCAGATCCCACGGGTGATACCGAACGTGAATATCAAAGTTTCACCTTTTCTATGGTTTTTCGTTTTTGAGCTATGCCTGTTCACATACAGACATCCAACACACACACACACAGATCACGGACCCATGGAACACACACACAGACCATTTGCTAAAAACCACTTTTTTGGACTCAGGGGACCTCAAAACGGATATTTCCGGTGAAAACTCGTTATCGAAAATTTGACACGATTACAATACTTCCTCTTACTTAGGAGTAAGAGGAAGTAAAAAAGTTATGGACAAACATTTTTTACTTTTCGTATTGCATATTGGGATCATGTCAAATTTTTGATTTGGAGTTTTTACCGGAAATAAGTTATGAGTTCCCCCCCTGCCCCCTAAAAGTAGTTTTTTGAAAATGGTATGAATGTGTATTTGAACAGAATATCCATAAATGAAAAATTGCAGAAGTTCAAACTTGACATACCCGTTTTTTTAGGTATCACCATGGAATCCGACAGGAAATCAGTAGTTCATCAACCGGAAATACTTTCTTTACTAGATAGATTTTGTTCCGATTTTCTTTAAACTTGTTATATCAACTATACGTTCATAACTTTTATTTTAATATTTCTTTTGAAAAATTTATTTAATGGGACTTTTGGTAGGCTTTCGTTTCATTCCAAAGTTCTATTTTTTTTTATACGATTATTACGATTTTATCATCTAATAATATTGATTAGAATATAAAATATAAATTATGTTACCAAAATTCTGAGTGTGAAGAAAATTTGTTGACCGGAAGTGCGTATTTACTGAACAGGTTTTTTTTTTTTTTTTGTCAAATTTCTGTTATTTTCTCCAAAGAACTCGACGAATTTCATTAAATTTTGTGTACTAGCCATAAATATAGAAACCAACAAACACTTCTGTTTGAATTTTTTTTCTGAGGAAGTTCATTTAAGGGAGGTTTTGAAAGAGTCTAATGGTTATAGTTATTTCAAAAAAAAGTGTTGTTTTTTTTTTATTAAGTTTAGATTCTGCTTTGATTCAACACTGCATTGAAGAACACTGATTTTTTTTTTACTTTCTCTTACTCCTAGTAAGAGGAAGTATTGTAATCGTGTCAAATTTTCAATATCGAGTTTTCACCGGAAATATCCGTTTTGAGAAGGTCCCCTGAGTCCAAAAAAGTGGTTTTTAGCAAATGCCCCGTGTGTGTGTGTTATGAATTATTATTAATTCTTAAATGAATTATTCATCACAAGAGCTTAGTGTGTGTGTGTGTGTGTGTGTGTATGTGTATGTGAACAGCATAGCTCAAAAACGAAAAACCGTAGAAAGTTGAAACTTGATATTCCGTTTAGCTATCACTATGGCATCTGTCAGTGGGTCATCTGTCAAAATTCCTCAACCGGAAGTGCCACTTTACTAGTTTTTTTTTTTCATTTTTTTGCGTTTTTCTCAAAAATGACTCCGACGATTTTCTTCATACTTGGTAGAGAATAACTACACATACAAAGAGCTACAACTTTTATTTAAAACGTTTCTCTGGGAAAATTCATTTAAGGGCAGTTTTGGTGGAGGGGTAGGGTTAGGTTTTCTTCTAACGTGCTATTTCAGTTTATTAAACAGTTCTATCATCTAAAAAATAATAATTATAATTAAATATGATGTGAAATTCTGAGTTTGAAAAAAATCGGATAACCGGAAGTGCGTTTACATTACCACTTTACTAAATGATTTTTTTTTTCACTTTTCGCGATTTTCTCAAAAATTGCTCCGACGATTGTTCTTGAAACTTCGTATATAACTAAACATACAAGATCTAAACTTTATTTAAAACATTTCTCTGCGAAAATTCATTTAATGGCACTTTTGGAGGAGGGGAGGGGTTATGTTTTTCTCTAAAATGCTATCATAGTAGATTATAAAATTCTATCATCCAAACATAATTAATTAGAAATAAATAGATGACCAAAATTCCAAGTTTCTAGAAAATTAGTAAACCGGAAGTGCGCTTTTACAGGATGGTTTTTTTTTTCAGTTTTCGACGAATTTAATTAAAATGGAGTACACAATCTCTAAAATTTGTCAATTATAATTTTGAGAACTGGAGTCAGAGAAAGTTGTGTGAGTATTTCTCACACCAGATTTCTTTTCCTTAAAAAAAAAAAGAAAAAAAAATATTTATATTTATTATCTCGATTTATGGCATTTCTGTTTTATAAATTGTACAAAATTTCCAAAACAATTTTCTCAACTAAAAATCTAATTTTCATTCAAGTTTTCCCTTTAAGTAAATTCATGATGGTGGGAGTGGGTTGGGGAATGGAGAAAACAAAATTAGATTTCTTAATGAGAACAGGCGGGGCAAACAGCCAACAGTTTACTTGCAGAAGCAGTTTTGCTGTCACTAATAAGGCTAGAAATTTCCTCTTCTATATTTTCACCTAAATTATTCACCTTTTTCCCTTGGACGTCTTTCTTTTTTATTCTCTCTCTCTCTCTCGCTCTCTCTCACTCCCTCTCTCTCTCTCTCTCTCTCTCTCTCAGCCAGTTGGTGACTTTATAAAGTGATTTGCTTATTCTTCTTTTACTTTAAACTAAAAAAAAAAAAAAAAAAAAATCTGTTTTTATTACGTTTATTATACAATTGTAATAACGAACAATATTAATGCGAATAATAGACAATATAAATTAATGGTTTATTTAGTTTTCTTCGTTCATTTTAGCTTTATTAAATTAAATTACTATTTGGAAGATTTAATTTAATCTATTCTATATTAATTGAGTTAAGAAAATAATAAAACTAAATTATTGATTAGTAAAAATTTTTCAAGAAAAGATTGGAAATTAAGATGTAAAGCCAAGTTCATTTATCTATATAAAAAAAAATCCGATGTGAATCACACACACACACACACACACACACATTTCCTCTTACTCCAATTCTTAGAAATTATAATTAATAAATTTTTATAGTTAGTGTATCAACAAATTTAATGAAATTCGTCCAAAACTGAAAAAAAAAAAAACTGTTCAGTAAAAGCGCACTTCCGGTTTACTAATTTTCTTGAAACTCCGAATTTTAGCTATCTATTTATTTCTAATTAATTTTGTTTAGATGATAGAATTGTATAATCAACTATGATAGCACTTTAGAGAAAAACATAACCTTACCCTGCCCCTAAAAGTGCCCTTAAATGAATTTTCCCAGAGAAATGTTTTTAATAAAAGTTGTAGATCTTTACATGTTTAGTTTATATACGAAGTTTCAAAAAAAAAAATCGTCGGAGTGATTTTTGAGAAAATCGCGAAAAAGTGGAAAAAAAAAAAAAAAATCATTTAGTAAAGTGGTAAAGTAAACTCACTTCCGGTCATCCGATTCTTTTCAAATTCGGAATTTCAACCACATATTTAATTCTAATTAATATGATAAAATTGTATATTAAACTGAAATAGCACATTAGAAGAAAACCTAACCCCTAACCCCTCCACCAAAACTGCCCTTAAATGAATTTAACCCAGAGAAATATTTCAAATAAAAGTTGTAGGTCTTTGTATGTGTAGTTGATATAACAAGTTTCAAGAAAAATCGTCGGAGCCATTTTTGAGTAAAAAAAAAAAAAAAAAAATCAACTAGTAAAGTGGTACTTCCGGTTGAGGAATTTTGACAGATGACCCACTGTTCGGATCTCATGGTGATGATACCTAAACGGAAAATCAAGTTTGAACTTTATACGATTTTTCGTTTTTGAGCTATGCTGTTCACATACATATACACACACACACGCACACCATTTGCTATAAATCACTTTTTTGGACTCATGGGACCTCAAAACGAATATTTCCGTTAAAAACTCGATATCGAAAATTTGACACGCTTACAATACTTCCTCTTACTAGTAAAAAGGAATTTATAATTGAAAGTGATGTTCCTCTTGAATCTAAAACTAAATTGTTGATTGTCAGAGCAATGCTTTTGGGTTATATAAACCCTATCAAAATGGCAACTTAAAACTTATTATCACAGCCATCCTAAAACCCCCTTAAAAATGGTTAAAAAATATACAATATATTTATACATATATTGAAAATTGGTTCGCATTGCTGGATATTATCTGGTATTTTATCCGTCGTAGCATGCATATTTCTTTTTATTCCTGACCGGTTTTCGGATTTTCATCCATAGTCAGAGCAAATTCACTAAGTTCATGTAGAGTGTTCACTCTGAACACTTGTTAGTTTGTTGAATTGTATGTGCGTTATAAGGTTAATACCACACAAACACATATTAAGTAATAGAACCTTATAATCTCCCACATGCGTTGAACTGAACTCTCTTTTACATGAACTTGGTGAATTTGCTCAAACGATGGATGAAAATCGGAAACCGTTCATCAGGAATATAAGAAATGTGCATGCTACGACGAATAAAATACCAGATATATATACATAAACATACAATGTAGTACATACACTTACGTAAAAAAAAAAAAAAGAATAGAAAAAACACATAAATTTAAGATATGAGAGTAGGAAATATGACAGTAATATATTTGTATATGACAGTGGCAAAAGTGGTGTATGTTGTCAGAAAATTTTACCTCTCTCGAATACAGTGTGTTTTATATACATATATACACTCTATAGCGTGCAATGAATGGATCCTGTGTGTATATATATAAATATGTGTCTACTATATATATATATATATATATATATATAAATAGTGTATTTGTGTGAGACAATTACTGCCGGCCACACCTGCAACACACTACTACTCTAATATTCCATCTCTTCATACATTATTCACATCTGCCAAACTTTACACAATCTAACCTCGTCACTAACTAATATAACGCCCTCTAACTCCCTTACCTTCAACGTCTAAACTACATTTCCTACATTTTGAACACTAATGTGCACGATTTACTACATTTTATTAACTAATAATATTTATAAGAATAATCCTAAAATAATTGCCGCTTTTTAAAATATTCGACTTTAAAGGTAAAAGTTTTTTAAATCGAAAAATAAAATTTGGTGTGAAATACTAATATGACATTCTCTCAGTCAGTCCAATTATTCTCGGAAATAAGGTTTCATATAAAAGGGTGATAGATATTGCCAGATCACATGGGAATTTTTGGGAATAAGGAAGTGGATAGGTTTGCCAATTTAGGCGCCTCTCTTCCTTTCATCGGTTCCGAGCCTGCTTTTGGCATGTGTCTTCTGGCACATATCTGTCACGCTTCCAAACATGGACAGCTTCACCCTTATAGATGAGCTCAGCTGGTTTTCGGCAGACCAAAATGCTCATCGGGGGTCCGTACAAGGCCGTTAGTGAGACGTTGCTGTGTTTTTCACGGAGCGCTTTCAGGCATCTTGTTGGATCTCTTGCTGGACATTGTGGTTTAACGAGACATCTCTACATAATGTGGGGCTCATGCCGAATCCATTTTGTAGAGTCTGTGAGACAGAGTAGGAAATACCCATCCATCTTAAGACATTGCCTGGGTTGTGAAGAAAGAAAGAGATATTGAGTTTGTTTGACATACATAGCTCGATCATTTGCCAAAAACATACGAAAAATTATTCCGATTCCGATGCGAACTCAATTTAGAAAACTTAAGCCCAATGTTAATTGTTGAAAATGTGGCTGGGTCTGCAATGCTGGAACAAAATGCTGAAACCGGTCAGGAACAAAATCAATATGCATGCTACGACGGATAAAATATCGGATGCCAATGTTAATATTTCCATCTTACAGACGTAGATACTATGGGTTTGGAGGGAAGGAAATAGCTGGTTAGCGTACTGGACTCCCACTCGAAGGAGGACCCCGGGTTCGAGTCCAGCTGTGCTACCCTTAGATTTTATTCTTTCTAGGAGCCTCTATAGCTCACTGTCTGGTGCTGGACAGTGTTGTCTGTAAAGAGAGAACACTGTCCAGAGGCCGGCAATGCACTGAGAAGGCTCCGGGCGCTAATGACCATAGATGTTGACGCGCCTAAAAGAAAAAATTATTAAGTTGGCTATTAGGGTTGTTGTTGTGTCTTTCACGGAGCTCTTTCAGGCATCTGGTTGGATCCCTTACTGGATATTGTGGTTTAAAGAGACATCTCTAAAAAATGGGGCTCATGCCGGATACATTTTGTAGTTTGTTGTAGTGGACGAAAGAAATGAAAGAAAATAATAATTTTGAAAATATCAGAGACATTTTCCGTGGTAGCCTGCTTCATTTTGTGGTCATCGACCGGTTTCGGGCGTTCGCCCATCTTCAGGATGCGTTTTCAGACAGTGTGACAACACAGACTCGCACAGAGCAACTTAGTTTTACACTAATTAGTTAGGTAGTGTTGTTGTCACACTGTCTGAAAAACGCATCCTGAAGATGGGCGAACGCCCGAAACCGGTCGATGACCACAAAATGAAGCAGGCTACCACGGAAAATGTTTCTGATGCTTTCCAGCTCTGCGGAACCAACCACCACAACAAATTTTGAAAATAGTTTAGTGAAATAATTTTGTTAATTTTAGCTAGTCCAAACAGTGTGTTTTAGTGAAGGGGAAAGAGCCAGGTACTATAATTTAGGTCAGTGGTACTGAAGAGACAAAATGACAATTAACAGTTAGGATAAGACAATACACTCCCTCCATTACACTCCCAGCATTATTTGAAAAGAATTAAACTAACAATTAGAGGGCATTCTTTAAGGACTGTCTGAACTAGACACTGAGCCAGAACACTTGTTTTTCGCACTCTTAGCATCAATGCCAAGTTAAAACATAAGAGCTTTGCATTTAATCTAGATAAATAATTGATTTTATAAACATAATAGTTGTGATATTATAAAATATTTAAATATCTTTAAAGATAATATATTTAATTTAATGTACCAGTGTTTTCTTGATTATTCTTATTACTTCTCTTCTCTTTGAACACACACACAACCCCCTTTACAAAACCGCTTACGCCACAAGCTACTACAAACACACATAACATCAATCACATTTCACTATGAAACAGAGGAGGAAACACCCATCCATCTTATGACAGATTGCCTGGGTTGTGAGGAACCTTCCGGGTACAGGATCTTTGGTCTGTGGAATAGCTTAGGCTATTTCCGCTTAAGGTTATTGTCCGATTTATTCGGACTGCGGTGAATCTTAGATGGATTAGATCCGGGTCTGGATTCTAGACCCGGTTTGTTGTTGTTTTTCATGGAGTAGCTATATGGGCCCAGTGAGGGTTTGGATAGCGACGGTTTGGTCCCTCCCCCTCAAACAAATAATGATAATAATAATAGTGATAGTTATTTGTATGTAAATAGTATAGTGTAAAGAAAATCTTTGAAGATGTTTTCATGAAAATCGCGAAAATACTAAAAGAAACCAGTTACTAAATCGCATTTCGAATAGTCCATTTTGACTGAAATCTTCATGTCAGATTTTGTCATAACACAACACATACAACCACTTGCTAAAACAAGAAAACAGTCTTTTCGAACATCAGGGTTCCCACAAAACATCTACTTCCGTTGAAAATTTAATTTTTGAAAAACAGGGTGTGTGTTGACACTCACATGACTTTCTTCTAACAGCATATATATAATACTATTATTTAAATCATAAATTTTATTTAAATTGCACATTTTTACTCATATATCGTAATCATTCTGTAATCTGCACAATGCAAAATATAGGCTAGGTTGAGAACTTGAAATATAGCAGAGTATACTTGTTGTGGTTGGTTCCGCAGAGCTGGGTAGCATCAGTGATATTTTCCGTGATAGCCTACTTCTTCTTGTGGTCATCGACCGGTTTCAAGCTTTCGCCCATCATCAGGATGCTATTTGTCAAAACAGTGTGATAACATACGATTTGCACAGAGGAAATCTAAATGATCATACTGTTTGACAAAAAGCATCCTGATGATGGGCGAAAGCCTGAAACCTTAAGAAGACCACAAAAAAGAAGCATGCAATCACGGGAAATATCTCTGAAGATGTAATAAGCAGGATACCTCTTTAATCTGCAAAAGTAGTAGGGAATGTTGTTGTAAACAGCGACATTGCTTTTGTTTTGGACCCAACAACGGTCAGATATGAAAGTAATGATGCGAGTCAAGCGGAGAAGGTCCACGAGGAGAAAAGCCAAATTTACGAGAAGTGTATTCCCCACTTCAAAGAAAAATTTAGAGACAAGTTTAGAGACAGGGTCTATAGGGTGCAGGGCCTATGGTTTGGCTCGAGAGGTGTCATTCCAACGGAGACGTCCGCCTTTTTGGGCAGTGTTGACATCTCAGCCTTGATGACTTGCTTCGGATTGTGGAGGACGTTATTGTTGACTCCCTGGGCATAATATCCCAGCACTTGCACGGTTGAAAATGTTTCATATATTTAAGCATGTTTTTGCTTTATAATATCCTGACTATTTCAGTCTCGCATGAGGTACCTGAAATTATTTTCTTTTTACGATTGGATATTTTACTTAATAATCAAATAGTTTAAACACATGTCTCTCGATTGATGGTACGCCGCGTCATCTAGCAGCTCAACATCGTTGAGCAGCCCTGCTTCACTGAAGTATTTCTCTCTCTCTTGAGATCAAATGAAGTGCATTAATTACTAATAATTTATATTTATATGATTTCACTGAATAAGGAGACGTCGAGATAATGAGAATATAGAGTTGTGTGACCGAACGATGAGTTGATGATGCTTATTGGTTGCAGATGAATGTAGTAGAATGATATAGTGTTGGTTGATATGAGTCGCTTAGTTTAGTTAGAACTGTTGCCTATTCTAACAGTGGTCAGCTATTTGTGGCTAGCTAGGTGATGGTACTTTCAAAGTTGATTTATTGACTCATTCATAAGCCCTCAGTTGGTCAGCTTATATTCAATTTCTCTTACAGTTAGATACAGTTTCTTGGTGAGAGATTAACTGACACCAATAGACTGTTGTGGGCATGACAAAAGCTGTGGCGCCTTGATGCGGTTGCTGATGGAACTATTGGGTCCAACTTTCCTGTCGTGAATTTTTCTCTTTAGTTCCAGTAAATTGAAAAATATTTTTGTTGTTCGATTCTAGAAAGAGAAAGGGGGTCCGTTGCTTCCCTTTGCAGTCGCTCATATCAAATTAGATTATGGACTAATTGAATTAACTTTCTTAGTCCCCCTTATAAACGTACGTATAACACTCTGGTTGTATGAGATACTTCCTCAACATTACAATTAATTACTTCCATCCTAGTATCAAACATAGGTTTTAATTATCTAAATCATATTTATTTCCAGGATTAAATCTAATTATGGAAAGCTTCTAATACTTTTTATTTTTATTATAACTTAACAAGAACATTTCCATTTTAAAATTATAATAATGTCTGCCATCTTCTTTAGATAAAAAGGATACATTAGGTTGAATATTTCATAAACAGTTTCAGAAACAGTTTCAACAGTTTTATAAAAGCTATAATATAAAAGACTGGAACCTTTGCTGTTCTTTTTTTTTTTTTATCCTGTCACTGCTAACTAGATGACATGTAACATTTGAAAAACTTTGTATGCTCTAAATTTTCATTATATATACATGACTTGTTTTTTTCCTTTTTAATTACGCTTTAATAAATTTCAAGATTTATTTTTTTTTTATAGTAATTTAAATTTTTTTTTTTTATATTTAAATAAATACGTATCAGAAATAATTATAATAATCGTATGGTTTTCTGTAATTTCTGTTGGTTCTTCTATTCCGAAGAAGTTAGAACCAAAAATTTTATAAAACTTTGCAAGTAACTTATAATTCTGTGGATATAGGATTAGCTCAATTGGTAGCGTGCCGGACTTTCGTACGCTTTCAATTTCAGATAGTGCTGCTGCCTACCGTTAGGTTATTTTCTTTCTTGAAGCGTCTACAGCTCACTTCACTGACAAGGCTCCAGGAATGCAATAGATATTTCTGGGCACAATGCGCTAAAAACAAAACAAAAAAAATCTGATGTGAAACACTCACACGACTTTCTCATACTCCTTTTTAATGCAATTACATAATGATCCGGTAGAAACAATGAACAGGTTTCAGGTTGAAAATTATAGTAATTACCAGCACATTACCAATATGTATTACTACATCACCTTAAATACAGTTCTTGGAAAGTAAGAAACATCAATCATTTTTTTTGAATGCAACATCTTTTAAGTGAGCACCATCACTTCTGAATGCATTGCTGTATGCGGCGGCGGAAGCTTTCCATTACTCTTGTGAGTGTTTCTCTGGCTTAACTCTGTTTATTTCTTCTCGGATGCGTTCCTTTAGTTCTTCCAAATTTACAGGCTTTTCTTCGTAGAATTTCTCCTTAAGATAACCCCAAAGAAAATAGTCAGGCGCCGTGAGGTCTGGTGAACGAGGTGGCCACAACATATCTCCGAAGCGAGAAATTAAACGTCCAGGAAAGAAATTCCACAGAACTCCAATGCTACTTCTTGTAGTGTGCGCAGTGGTACCATCTTCTTGATACCATAAGTCTCCACCATTTGCGAATTCACGCAAATTTGGCACAAAAAATGTTAGAATCTAGCAACGTTTTCCGGTGTTCGTATCGAACGGGGTCGACCTTGGAGGTGATTTGTTTTTCTTTCATCGCCTTGTTCAAGCCATTATTTCACTCAACGATGAATTGCGAGATGAGAAGGGGCATCACGTTGATTTAACTCGTTGAGTTTCTGTTATTGAACGAGTTCTAATAAACCATTCTATGGCACAAATACGCTCCCCTTACAGTCCAACGCTCCATGGCTAACTGATTCCTAGGAAACATAACAAAACAGATGAGTGATATGGCGACCAAATCTCCAAGGTCAACTTTACAGGTTGTCACCACATCATACCCAACGAAAATGTGTCGGAATATTTTCAACAACTGAAAATTGAAAACCTGTTCATTGTTTCTTGCTGGACCCGTATATAAAATGACAAATTTTCTTTAAACTCATATTTTAGTATTTGTTCTACCATAAATATAGAGATGGTGGGGGATAAGAACCAACCTATTAATCTTAGCTGGTAGAGAAGTGATAATTATATTGTGGCCCTAAAAGAGCGCCCTAAAAACACTGAACCAACTACATATAACAACATTTGAAATTAACGCCACATATCTAGCCCAACTACCCATAAAAAAATTTTTTTTTAGAAAAATATTTTAAAATAAAAGTGATACGTTTCTGTCTGCGTAGCAAGCATTCCAAGTTTAAAGGTGTAATAGGATCCAAAGAGAGGATCCGTAGCAGAGAAAAGAGAGACAAAATGACAGGACCACTCTCTTGGACTAGAGTGGGAGAAACTACATAAATACAGAGGCGGAAGATAGATATACAATAGAGTTCATACAACTGAGGTCACTCGCCAGTCACAACGTGTCATTTACCCTTTACCACCCTACCATACCTCTACCATTTTAAGTCCAGGCAGTCAGTGTCACTTCTTATATTATACAGTGTTAGCCATATTTTGTTTGTTCATTCAAACCAGACCATTTCTTTCCTTCATCAACCCCATTATAAAGGATATCGTAATCATTTTCGAGAAAAATCCAAAACCTCAAAACTATTCTGTAAAATCTCACTTCCGGTTAACAGGTTTTTCTTCAAATTTGTAATTCTATCAATACATCTAATGTGTATTAATATTATCTAGGTGGTAAAACTATATATTGTGCTGAAGAGGTATTTTAGAGAAAAGCTTAACATTCCAATTACCTTGCAATATCCTCTACATATCAATTTTCTTCGAAAAATCTTACAAATAAAAGTGATAGAAGAAGAAGAAATTAGTGATGCTCGTCATTTAACCGTCTCCATAACAACGAATTGGTCTCTGTAAGCGAATAACTTGTTTGTATTTATTGGAAAACAGATTTTAACTCAAACATTTGTTTTGTTTATTTATCAGTGAGAATAACAATTAATTTACGAGGGTCATTCAATTAGTAGTAACGAGACAAATCGCTGTAATTCAGAACAATACAATAGTAGATAGAAATTTAATCAATACAATAGTTTCAGTGCGTCAAGTTGTTATCCTTGTTCGATAGTATTTGGTAAATGTAACCTCAAATGTATTCAGTAAACAATGAAGAATCCGCTCGAGCAATTGCACCACGGAAGAACAACGCTCAGTGATTATATTTTTAGTTACAGAGACGTTTCAAAGGTAGTAAAATCCACGAAATAATGTTGAAATTGTACGGGAATAATTGTTTGAACCGGTCGAACGTTTACAAAGTGGGTAGAACAGTTTAAAAGTGGTCGTATAAGTGTCTGTGAGGAACAACGAAGTGGACGACCGGTTGAAGTTGCAACTTCCTTCCTCGAATCTCGCATTAACGCGTTAATTCAGGACAACAGGCATATTACTGTTGAACTGATAACTAAAGAACTGCACGTGAGTGTAACTGTGCACGTGAGATGGGTTCCAAGATATCTTACGGGTTACTCAAGAAAAACTTCAAAAAGTAGGGTGGAGATCCTTTTACATGCCCCCTATAGCCCCGATCTCGCCCCATCGGACGCCTTGTTTTGACCCTTTAAAGAGGCTCAACGTGGGAAACATTTTCAATTCAATGAAAGAAGTTAAAAAAAAAATCAGGTGCTAAAGTGGCTTCGAGATCAACCCAAAGACATACACAAATTAGAAGCACGATGAGACAAGTGTAAAAATATTGCTGGGGACTATGTTGAAATGTAGCCAAAGTTTTTGTATTGATTAAATAAATCATTTTTGAGCTACACCGATTTGTCTCGTTACTTATTGAGTGACCCTGGTATATGAAAAAGATAGAAAACTCTCAATCAAAATTATAACCAGCATGATGAACAGTATAGTAAAATAATTACATATACGTATATATTCTCTTAATATTACATATATTAATCAGTCAGATAATCATAATTAGAATAAATTAATCATAATTATAAAAATAATTAATTTAATAAAGCAGTCAGGAACTGTTGATGGACAGAAGATGATATACTTTTGAGAAAAACACGTCTATTTTGTACATTTCTCGATGCTATCGTAAAACTTCATTGATTTGCCATTATACTTTTTTGAATTGTTTGACATTTAAACCATATATTTGTGTATAACATCTAAATGTGAACGGCCAGGGAATCAACTACAAGCAATAGAAGTTGTGAAGTGACGTTTATGGGTGAATACCAAATTTACCTACCGTTAATCACAAAAGTTATAAGCTCGTTTACGAGCAGTCGTTAAATCGAGATATAGGTCGTTTAATTGTGAGTGTAACTGCATTCAATAAAGGTGTATTTCCGGTTTTTGACCGATGCTTGGTCTATAGATGCTGTAATGGTCCGGTCCCCCTTCTTCAAGTCTGAGGCGTCAGAGATAATCATTCCAAAAAATCATTTCATATCGTTCTTAGGGGATCTCAAAACATGTATTTCTAGTAGAAACATAGTTTCGAAAATATGACCCAATTACAGTATATCCTCTTAGCAGTATTGAGAGAAAACAATAAAAAAAATCTGGTGTGAAACACTCACACAACTTTCTCTTACTCCAGTTCTCAAAATTATAATTGACAAATTTCATAGTTTGTGTACCAAATTTGAATGATATTCGTCGAAAACTGAAAAAACTGTTCAGTAAAAGCGCCCTTCCGGTTTACTAATTTTCTTGAAACTGAATTTTAGCCATCTATTTATTTCTAATTAATTATGTTTGGATGATAGAATTGTATAATCAACTATGATAGCACTTGAGAGAAAAACATAGCCTCACCCCTCCCCTAAAAGTGCCCTTAAAAGAATTTTCCCAAAGAAATGTTTTAAATAAAAGATGTAAATCTTTGCATGTTTAATTTATATATGAAGTTTCAAAAAAATCGTCGAAGCCATTTTTGAGAAAATTGCGAAAAAGAGAATAAATCATTTAATAAAGTGGTAAAGTAAACGCACTTCCGGTTATCCAATTTTTTTCAAACTCGGAATTTCAACAACATATTTAATTCTAATTAACATTATTTAGATGACAGAACTGTCTAATAAACTGAAATAGCACTTTACATGGAAACCTAACTCCACCCCTCCCCCAAAAGTGCCCTTCATTGCATTTTCCCGGAGAAATGTTTCAAATAAAAGTTGTAGCTCTTTGAATATGTGGTTGATATTTCAAGTTTAAAGAAAATCGTCGGAGCCATTTTTGAGAAAATCGCAAAAAAGTAAAAAATCCAACTAGTAAAGTGGTACTTCCGTTGAGGATTTTTGACAGAAACGTAGTGTCAGATCCCATGGTGATACCAAACGGAATATCAAGTTTCAACTTTCTACGATTTTTCGTTTCTGAGATATGCTGTTCACATACATACATACATACACACACAGACCATTTGCTAAAAACCACTTTCTTGGACTCAGGGGACCTCAAAACGGATATTTCCGGTGAAAACTCGATATCGAAAGTTTGACACGATTACAATATTTCCTCTTACTTAGGAGTAAGAGAAAGTAAAAATAGACAAAACTTTTTTTTTTTTTGAATGGGTGAAAAATCTCTGTGGAAAAAATTAAAATTTAGAAAACAAAAACTAATTTAAATAAACTTTATTGAAGTAAATAAAAAAGAAAGTAGTTGTTTTTGTACTACAATGTTTGTAATACTTAGTTGTAAAGAAGGTGAAAATCCGGCCATCCCTATTGTTTTCGAACTTGTTCGTCCGTAAGAGAATTCAATCAAGCGGACACACCTTAACAAAGAAGGGCCCCCCTTTTATACTCGCACACACTTCCATTCAACAACTTTTTGTATCTTTTTTTTTTTTTTTTTATTTTTATTTAGTTTTTGTTAAAAAAAAACTTTCCAATGTAAAATAAATAAGGTAAAAATTTATTTGATTATATATATATTCATTCAAATTTTTTAACTTTCAAACTGCAGTTCAAAGTTTTAACTACGATAAGAGAAAGTCGTATGAGTATTTGAAACCATATTTTTTTACTTCCTATCACATGCTGGCAAGAAGCATAAAATACATATTTTGAAGTTCCTTGAGTTCGAAAAAATGTATGTATATCAAAATATCTCACAAAAAAAAAAAAAATCTGCTATTAAACACTCACACAACTTTCTTTTACACCAATTTTCAAAATTGTAATTGACAATAAACATCGTATAGCAAATCCCTTGTATAGCAAATTTAATGAAATTCCTCGATGTTTTTATGGAGAAAAATCACAAAAACTGAAAAAAAAAAAAAAAAAAAAAAAGCACTTCCGGTTTTCTGATTTTTTTTCTTTTTCGAACTCGGAATTTCACAGCAACATATTTAATTCTAATTAATATTATTTAGATGATAGAATTGTGTAATAAACTAAAATAACACTTTAGAGGACAATCTAATTCCCCACTCCACCCCCAAAAGTGCCCTTAAATGAATTTTCCCAGAAAAATATTTCAAAATAAAAGTTGTAAATTTTTAAGTAAAAGAGTAGTTTGATATATACCAAGATTGAAGAAAATTGTCGGAGCCATTTTTGAGAAAAGTGGAAAAAAAAAAAAAAACAACTATTAAAGTGGTACTTCCAGTAGAGGAATTTTGACAGATGACCCACTGTCAGATGCCATGGTGATAGCTAAACGGAATATCAAGTTTCAACTTTTTACGGTTTTTCGTTTTTGAGCTATGCTGTTCACACACACACACACACAATATATAAAAAAAAAAAAATAAAAAAATAAATTAAATAAATAAAAATATATATATATATATATATTATAAATAACACAAAATAATAAAAATAAAAATAATAAATAAATAAATAACCATACATATATAAATAAATATTAAAAGAAAATAATGATAATAACAATAAAAATTAATGATAAACAAATAAATAAGAGTAGTTAATATTGTATCTATAATAATTATTGTTTTAAATCAAGTTAATTAATGTGAATTTCCTTCCATTAATTTGTGGTTGTCGTATATCCGCACTTTAATATTATGTACTATTTTTACATAAGTGTAAATAATTATAAATGTTTTCATGTAACAGCCATGTTCACAATATGTAATTTTGTCCGCATAAATATGTATTTCAGTTTAAATGTAAGTTGTAATGTGCATTTTATACATGTAATACTATGTTGTAAATTTCATGTAGTGCTCAAATCAGCGGAGCACGATGGTAATAAAGAAACACACACACACACACACACACACAGACCATTTGCTAAAAACCATTTTTTGGGACTCAGGGGACCTCTAAACGGATATTTCCGGTGAAAACTCGATATCGAAAATTTGATACTATTACAATACTTCCTTCTTACTAGGAATAAGAGGAAGTAAAAAAAAAAAAAAAATAAATAAATAAATTGATTCTGGTAATGTGTGTGCGGAATTTGTGACATTAATGTTTTTTTGATGCTTTTTATGTTTTGTCCTATTTTTTAAACCATTTTCATGCAATTTGTATTAATGCCTTGAATAATGCAACAGGATAACCTGAAACAACTCAAAACATGGATCGCGAAAAATGAATTAATCTTAAATGAAGAAAAAACATTCACTAAAGAATTTACGATTAAACGTCAAGAAAAAAGTACAAGTACTAATTTCCTTGGAATCATACTTGACTCATGTATATCATGGAAAAATCAGATTAGTGAATTTAAATAGTAAACTATCAAAAGTTATCTACCTGTTGCGAAGTCTAAAAGACGAATTACGGGCTGAGACGTTAAGAACTGCGTACTTTGGTTTATTCCACTCCAAACTGTCTTATGGGATAGTACTATGGGGAGGAGCGCCTGACGCTGTAACCACATTCAGACTGCAAAAGAAGGCAATAAGAATCATTTATAGAAAGCAACCAAGAGATAGTTGTAGAAAATTGTTCCAGACTCACAAAATAATGACACTGACCTCACTGTATATTTTTAAGTGTCTGGTTAATCTAAAAAGAAAGAAAAATATGGAATGTAGAGGAGATAAACACTCTTACAATATTAGAAATAAAAATAATCTACACTTACCAGTGAGAAGATTGGCGAAGTCGGAGTTAGCTCCAAGTGCGATGATTGTAAAGATTGTTTAACAAACTGCCGAAGGAAATAATGGGTCTGAAGACTGAACCATATAAGAAAACGTTGAAACATTTCTTTAAGGAAAACAGTTTTTATAAAATAAATGAGTTTCTGGAAGAGAAGTGGGCGCTGGGACACTTCAGGATAGACTAAATACAGTGTTGGATAGTGTTTATTTTCTAGTGAGAACAAAGTGCAAACATCAGAGCAAGGACTATTTGAACTAGCAAACTTATTGTTTATTATGTAATTTTGACGTACCTTATGTTACTTGTTATGTAATTTATTTAGGTAAAATAAAAATAATAATAATAATAATGAAGTATGATTTTTTTATTTTTTTTTTTTCAATTTTTATCTTTCGTATTGTAAAATTTACAATATAAGAAATTAAAAAATCTGGTGTGAAACACTCACACAACTTTCTCTTACTCCAGTACTCAAAATTATAATTGACAAATTTTATAGTTAGTGTACCAAATTTAATGAAATTCATCGAAAAGTGAACACACTGTCCAGTAAAACTGTCCGGTTTACTAATTTCCTTGAAACTCGGAATTTGGGTCATATATTAATTTCTAGTTATTTCAATTTGGATGACAGAATTGTATAATCAACTGTGATAGCATTTTAAAGAAAAACATAACCCCCCTCCCCCAAAAGTCCCCTTAAATGAATTTATCAGGGGAAAAGTTTCAAATAAAAGTTGTAGCTCTTTATATGTATAGTTAACAACGGTGGTTTAAAGAAAATCGTTGGAGCCATTTTCGAGAAAATACCAGAAAACTGAAAATTATATTTCAGTAAAAACGCACTTCCGGTTATCTATTTTTTTTCAAACTCGGAATTTCAACAACATATTTAATTCTAATTAACATTATTTAGATGACAGAATTGTCTAATATACTGAAACAGCAGTTAAGATGAAAACCTAACCCCACCCCTCCCCCAAAAGTGCCCTTAAATGAATTTTCCTGGCGAAATGTTTCAAATAAAAGTTGTAGCTCTTTGTATGTGTAGTTGATATAGCAAGTTTAAAGAAAATCTTCGGAGCCATTTTTGAGAAAATTGCAAAAACGTAAAAAAAACAACTAGTAAAGTGGTACTTCCGGTTGAGGAATATTGACACATAACGCACCGTCAGATCCCATGGTGATACCTAAACGTAATATCAAGTTTGAACTTTCTACGATTTTTCGTTTTTGAGCTATGCTGTTCACATAATACATACACACAGACACACACACACACACACACACACACACACACCCACACACACACAAACAGACCATTTGCTAAAACCACTTTTTTGGACTCAGGGGGCCTCAAAACGGATATTTCCGGTGAAAACTCGATATCGAAAATTTGACACGATTACAATACTTCCTCTTACTAGGAGTAAGAGAAAGTAAAAAAATTATACATTTCGAATGTGCGTTATACATAAATTTTAATTTTAAATATATTTTACAGATAAGCTCTTTTATGTTCATTTTTTATTCAATAAATATCCATCAAAGATGGAGGCCCTTAACAGCTAGTTTATTACAAAAGTTTTTTAGACAATCAATTTTAATATTTTATCGGTTTTTTTTGTTTGTTTTTTTTTTTAAGTGAGAACACAATGTTCGTGAGAGAGAGATAGTAATATCAAATAAAAGTATACAATGTTTTTAATAAATATACAAGTAAGTTAGATCGGCAAGTGAAGGAAGAAGGTACAGTTGGTGTCAGTTAGTGTGTGTGCGTGTGTGCGTGTAAAATGAGAGGGCTGATGTGTAAGTCAGTGTGTTGGTCCGAACGCAATCCAATTCCTTTAGTTATACATTATTCATGTATTCAACTATAGCCCTGCACTGTTGGCGTTGAACCTGCCGCCATTCCAACACAACCGTCATAAAATGAATTTCTATTATATATATCTAAATTCTCATAAAGTGATTTAAAATATATCCTTTTTTTTTTTTTTTTTGTAGATAGTGTTGAGGAGGAAGAGGAAGGAAAGTAGGTTGCGCTAGCGTTTTCACCAATATCGCTATTGCAAGTGAGCAGAGTGAGAGATTGTTTTCATTTTCGCCGATAAAAATAATATTATATATTCATAATTTTTGTTACCTTAAACGGCTGATTTATTTATTACTGTATCACTTTTTATTCTTCATATTATTTTTTATTACTTAGTATTAAGGTGGATAAGTAAAATCCCCACCACCATTTTCCCCAAGCGACAAAGTCGTGTGAGTGTTACACACTAGATATTTTTTTCACTTTCTCTTACTCTCCTTTAGTAAGAGGAAGTATTGTAATCGTGTCAAATTTTCAATATCGAGTTTTCACCGGAAATATCCGTTTTGAGGTCCTCTGAGTTCAAAAAAGTGGTTTTATAGCAAATGGTCTGTGTATGTGTCTGTCTTTATGTGAACATCATAGCTCAAAAACAAAAAACCGTAGAAAGTTGAAACTTGATATTCCGTTTAGGTATCACCATGGCATCTGACAATGGGTCATCTGTCAAAATTACTCAACCGGAAGTACCACTTTACTTGTTTTTTTTTATTTACTTTTTTGCGTTTTTTCTCAAAAATGGCTCCGACAATTTTCTTCAAACTTGGTATATATCAACTACACATGCAAAAAGCTATAACTTTTATTTGAAACATTTCTCTGGGAAAATTCATTTAAGGGCACTTATGAGGGAGGGAAGGGCGTTAGATTTTCATCTAAAGTGCTATTTCAGTTTATTTAAACAATTCCATCATCTAAATAATGTTAATTAGAATTAAATATGTTTGTTGAAATTCCGAGTTTGAAAAAGATTGGATGACCGGAAGTGCGTTTTTATTTTACCACTTTACTAAATGATTTTTCTACTTTTTCGCGATTTTCTCAAGAATGGCTTTGACAATGTCTTGAAACTTCATATATAAACTAAACATACAATGATCTACAACTTTTATTTTAAACATTTCTCTAGGGAAGTTCATTTAATGGCACTTTTAGGCGAGGGGTGGGGTTATGTTTTTCTTTAAAGTGCTATCATAGTTGATTATTCAATTCTATCATCGAAACAAAATTAATTAGAAATAAATAGATGGCCAAAATTCCGAGTTTCAAGGAAATTAGTTAACCGGAAGTGCGCTTTTACTGAACAGTTTTTTCAGTTTTCGACGATTTTCATTAAATTTAGTATACAAACTATAAAATTTGTCAATTATTATTTTGAGAACTGGAGTAAGAGAAAGTTGTGTGGTGTTTCACACGAGATTTTTTTTTTTTTTTTTTTAAAGTAATGCCCGTAGAATGTATTTATAGATTTACTTTCAGTCAGAAATGATGCTTAAGTTGTCAAATAATACAAGTAATACTTTAGATGATGTATAAAGTTTTTATGTACACTTAAAAAGAGTTTCATTTAGAGTTGACGTTTTCCTTCAATAAAGCCGTTAAACTTTTGAAGAACTTCGGCTTTTTATTGAAATAAAATAGTTCTTAAGGGCATTTCTGTTTGAAAATGGGCTGTTTTTTTTTTTTATTCAACAGCCATCATGGGACCATGTGACTGGACCAGGTATTGGTATCGTTTTATTGATACGGGGAGGTTGAAGTGATGAGTAAGAGTAAGAGATTGTTAATTAGAGGGTAAGAGATTAGAGAGTTGGTATTCGAAATGCGTACTACTGATTTATAAAAATATACTATATTTTAACAAATAATTTAAAGAGATATAAAATAGAAAAACTAAGATGCACAATTGTAAAGAATTATAAAATGAATAGAAAATATTAAAGAAGTTAGTAAAGTGTTGAAACCTTAAATAGTGACTCGCTCGCGATGTGAGATGGTACTTCTGATCTGGAAAAACTGATGTAGACGTTTGATGCCTGAGTCGAACTGAATCCCTCCTCCAGTGGGGCGACGTGTTATATTTGCATCACTCACACATCGACGCTGATGTGTAAGTACGTGTAACACTAAGACATCTCTTGTGGTAGATTGACCCTAGGGGAGGTCAGTAGTTAACAAGGGCTGATTTGACCGGGGTGGCGACGCTTTGTTAACAAATGGTGGGCCAGGTAGGCCAGTAAGGTATTATCTCTTGACTGTATATTGACCCTTTTTGAAAGAAATACAAAAAGGGTTTGCCGCGTTTCATGACCTGCAGGTAGCGGCTGGCTGGACCTTTTTTCCAATTTTCAACCACTAGTTGTAATTTTTAGATTTATTTAAAAATTATCTCTTCTTTTTTTCTTGCTATCGCTATCACATCACAGTTTTCTTAAAATGCCTAGTTTTAGATGTGAATCGTCAGGAGTAAATTTTGAAGAAACAAAAAAAAAAAAAAGCTGGTGTAAAACACTCGTACAACCTTTATAATTATGTTTACAAACGTTTAAATGAGTTTTAAAAATGTTAGGGGGGGTGTTATGAGTGTAACTAGTATAGGAGCGCCCTCTGTCATCACTAAACTTTGTAGCGCATTTTATATTTAAATCATTGACAGTTCTCAAAACTATTCAAATATCAGTACTTTTTTTTTCCAGAAGAATCTTTAAAATCAAATTTATAGAATTGTATCCGTGTAGTGAGCAAAGGAAATCGTTGTAGCGTTTGGGGGGGGGGGGGGGGGATTTTCTCAAAAAACCCAAAATCCCCCCCCCCCCCCTAAAACTTATTGTGTAAAGTCGTACTTCTGGTTAACTGATTTTTTTCAAATTTGGAAAATCTGTTAATGCTTCTAATGTTTTACCAATGTTAAATAATAAGTGGTTAAAAAAAAAAAAAAAACATTCAATATACTGAAGTGGTATTTTTGATGAAAGCATACGAGGTATGTAAATTAAGTAATGAGACTGATTTTTGATCTTTTTTTTATTCAAATAAAATTACAATTCAACATTGTCCCCTTCAAAGTAACTACCTTGGGAAGCCACACAACGCTGAAGACAATTCTTCCATTCGTCATAGCAGTGCTGAAACTCGGATACTGGAATAGACTTCAGTTGGTCGGTTACGGCTGTTTGAATATTCTCCAATGTTCCAAAATGACGTCCCTTGAGGTGATTTTTCAATTTGGGGAACTAAAAAAGTCACATGGACTCAAGTCGGGTCAATAAGGAAGCTGAGGAGCCACAGGAATGTTATTACTGGCCAAATCCTCATTAATAGAAATCGCGGTGTGACACGGAGCATTGTCGTGATGCAACACCCACTTGTTTTTGATTTGGTCTCACACGCATGACTCTTTTTCGAAGTCTTTCAAACGACGATTGATTTCGGACTTTCAAACGACGATCTGAACGCACGAGATCGCGGATTCTGCCAACATTTTCGTCGGTTCTTGAAGATGAAGGCCTTCCGCTGCGAGGCTCGTCTTCAATTGATTCCCTTCCTTCTGCAAATGACTTAAACCACCTAAAAACCTGTGCTCTCGACAAAACATTGTCTCCATAGGCCTGGTACAGTTTTTCAAACGTTTCCGTTGCACTGTGCCCAAGTCTGAAGCAAAACCTGATAGCACAACGTGGCTTGTAATTGATGTCACTCATTTTTAAAACGCACTGGAAAAACCTTGCTCATAAAAAAAGTCACTACGGACAGTGCAACAACTCTAGCATTTTCAAATTTGCACTGGCGTGTATCAGATGTTTACTTGCCCCCTACCACGCATGAGCCGCGTCTCCAGTGTTGCCAGATCGAACACTAGAAAATCAGTCTCATTACTTAATTTACACACCTCGTATAACGGCTATTGTTCCCTAAGAATTACCCCCCCCCCACAAATCAATTTTTCCGGGCTAATGTTTCAAATAAAAGTGAAAATCCTGTGTTTAGATAGTATACATAGTATAAAGAAAATTCATCAGAGATATTTACCGTGATAGCCTGGTTCATTTCGTGGTCATCGATCCGGTTTCGGGCGTTCACCATGCGTTTATCAGATATTGTGATAACACAGACTTGCACAGAGCACAATTACAGTTTACACACTCTGAAACTGAATATGCTATGTAAAATATACAATGTAAAACTGAATTTACTCTGTGCAAGTCTGTATTATCACACTGTTTTGACAAACACATCCTGAAGATGAGCGAACGCCCGAAACCGGGTCGATGATCACAAAATGAAGCAGGCTATCACGGAAAATGTCTCTGATGCTTTCCAGCTCTGTGGAACCAACCACCAAAACAACATAAAGAAAAATCGTTGGAGTTGTTCATTGTCAAGAAAATCGTAAAAAAAACGGAAAATACCTTCAGTAAAGTCGCATATGCTGTAGATGGATTTTGGCCGAAACTTTCATGTCAGATAACGGTGGTAGTACCTAAACTACTAGATTTTTTTTGTACTTCGAAAACTCCAATAACAACAGAAAATTATATTATGATGTCAAAACAGACACTTATACTGTTAATTTATTTAATTTATTGTTTATTGTAGTTTTTCATTCCTATCATAATCTATTTTTTTATTTATAAATTCTGTAATTAGAATATTTGGTTTAATGAACTGGTGTTAAAGCTTGAGACTAATTAGAGAGATTGAATTTGGGAATGATGAACAAGAAATAAACTAGAATAATATGCTGAACAATGTATAATAAATAGAACACACAAACTGCAAGGACTTTATAGTTGAATACAAGCTGCGAGAAGATAGTAGGATAGGTTGCTGACTGGATATAGTGTTGTAAACTGTTGTAAAACTTTCTTGCTGTGGCTCTATTTATATGAATCGTACTCTCCTCCCTTCCTAGTCTAGCCTAAGTGGTGGGGAGTAACCAACTTTAATTCATTTAATGTATGCTTCTCCACTCTTCAGATCCTATGAATCTTTTAATGTTTCGGATCCCATTACACTTGCAATGTTTGTGTACTTCATGCGCTGAAGGCTATCGCGTTCAAAATTTTGGACTTTCATGTATTGTATGTGTGTATGGCTAGCATAGCTCAAAAACGAAAAATCGCAATAATAAGCTGGAACTTAGTATTTTATATTAGATCACCTATATATAATATTAATCAGAATTAAATCTGTTGCCCCAGAATTCCTAATTTGATGGAAAAATAGGTTGATCGTAAGGGCGGCTTTACTGAACATTTTTTTCAATTTCTGCATTTTTTCATTAAAAAAATATACCTTTTTTTTTTTTTGAACTTATTATACGAACTACACTTTTGAATGTAGACCTATCACTTTTGTATGAAACGTTTTTTTCAAATAAGTAGATTTTTAGGGGCTTCTGGAGGAATGTGCTGTTCATATCATGAAAGACATTTTCCGTGATAGCCTGCTTCATTTTGTGGTCATCGACCGGTTTCGGGTGTTCGCCCATCTTCAAGGAATGCGTTTGTCAGACAGTGTGATAACACAGACTTGCACAGAGCAAATTCAGTTTACAGGGAGTGGCCAACGCACGAAACCGGTCGATGACCACAAAATGAAGCAGGCTATCACGGAAAATGACTCTGATGCTTTCCAGCTCTGTGGAACCAACCACCATAAAAACTGCTGTTCATATGTTTAGGTTTTCTTTATTATATAGACATACATACATCTAATATTGAAGTCAATCAAAATTTTGTAAAAAATATTTATGTAAATTGGAATAACGTTGTGACAGAAGGGAAGTTTATGAAAGGTGGTTGTTATTGAATCAGTTTCCCTAAGTGATAAAAAAAATGCATTAAATTTTTAGACTTCACTAAGAAATTAATGGCACAAACATTTTGGTTTTTTTATTTATTGTGATAGATGGGTTGTGGAAATTGTTAGCGTCAGCTACCAAAGATAGATGAAATGAAAAGCTATTTAATAAATAAAAAAAAAATATATAGATGTATCCCGTGTAGCGATATACATCTTGTTCTATAGATTCAAAGACACATGTATGCAAATACGGATGATGGGAGAATCAAATATTCCATATCAAATCTGTCTCTATGAATGAACGTATAAGTTATTGTCTAGCATCAATCTTGATTTGCCGGGTATTCTACAATACTCTTGGGGGATGGTAGGGATTGTCCATATCTGTATTATCGGCCTAGATGTATGGATGCTTGAATACGACGGTCTACCTATATAGCATTCTCTGATAAGTGGGTTCAGACCCAAACAATCTCTAGAAATTTCTACTGCTTTAAATATTTGTCTTTTAACCATTCATTCTAGTTAATGAACCCCCACAGTTTCATGAACGCTTGTGTTCAAATTATGTTAGTTAGCTCATCCGTTAAATCAGGAGATAAATCAGCGCTGGCCTTCTCTATTTTAAATAACATTTTATTTGTCGACAAATATATAACATTTAATTTGCTTAACAAAATAGAAAGGGTCCAAGTCCAAGCCAATTTTATATACTACCCAATCAATGCTAATTTAACAATTTATTTACCCTAAATTTATTTTTCTCTATCATATTACACTCTGCCTTAATTTTTCATTATAGGGTTTCTAATTTCACATAATTTTTATCAAGAAATCCTGGAAGATGTTTCGAACATAATCAAGGAAAAAATTATATTTCTGATATCCCTGTCACCATTACGAGCATAACCATTTATTTAAATTAAGTTTTTGTTTCTCTTACTTTTAGGAATACCTTTTTTTAAAAATGTTATTTAAATTTCTATTGCCAAACCAACATGCACCTATGAACTGAGTTTTGGGAAGTCTATGGCATATTCCCAAATTTGTATAAAATCGGTTAACTGTTGATGTAATAAGAGTGTGGCAGCGAGAGGGAGGTAATGACAAACTGAGCTGGCAGGGTTATGATGATATTTTCTTGGTGGTTCAATGTGTTAAGTGAATCACACACTTCTTGATGGTTTAGTGCCGCTAGTGTTTATATAATGTTTCTTAACTTCCTCTAATTCTCCTTCCTGTTTTTCTAGGGTCTTAGGAAGCGGATCTCGATCTTTCCTACAGTTAAAATTTGAGTCGCTAGTAGTAGGAAGATAAAAAAAGTATCTAGAGCGGCCGTCTAGAAACCTTCTAGTGATTCTTCTTAGAAAGTGATCCATTTTTTTTTTTTTTTTTTTTTTGGAATAGGCATGCTGGGTGGGCGGTCCCTGGGCTTTCGCGCATACCCGCTCCTAACATGAATGATGCCACTAACGCTGAGCATGACGCCCCAAAACAATAGAAATGAATTTAACATCTAAGCTGATCCTAACCTACAAGTCCTCCCCCCCAGAACTCGATACTCCTGGGGGGATAATTGATCCTAACCTATCTTCCATTCATTCCAGTACAGTTAAAATTTATATACACCCTTGCACACTAAGCTCGTTCATTCAAACATGCACACTCTTACGCACCTCAGTACTCAATATTCCTGGGAGGTACGAGAAAACCCTACAAATAACCTTACAAAATAGCCTAAAACTAAGGGTCATAACTACACCGCTAGTCAGAAATCCGAATTCATGCAACATTCACGCAATAAATTCATTCCAACATGCAAACTATCTACCAAATCAGCCCCTATTGACCCATTCCATTCTCTTTTTCAATGCTTCTTCCGCAAATCGCCTAAAACCTCTGTACGCGGCACTATTTTCGAGCACCGAAGGTAGACTATGTCTCCGAAGTAGAATAGAAGCGGGGGGGGGAGCCTCATTCCACTGCTACCTACAAATTGAGGTCTATTGTGGATCCCCTGAAGTTACAGAACAGCCCCCAGCTTTGCCCTCCTAATCAATCCTAGCAAAGCTGAGAGCGGCTCCGTCATGAAGCTGTAAGCTTCGGGATTGCCCGTCCCCAATTGAAGAAACCTAATCCTCGCCAGGCCGGCGCACTCACAAAGATGTGCGCCGGGGTCTCCTCCTCTACCTTGCAGAATCGGCATACCGCACTATCCGCAAGTTGTAGGTGGTGCATGTGTCTATTCAGCCTACAATGCCCTGTTAGTAGACCCACAATTAACCTTATATCCCTTCGGGTCTGGCTCAGTAGGTCTTTGGTAAATTTAGGCAAATGTCTTTTAATGAAGAGATATCTTCGAAGTAACGTGGAGCCCATCCTTTCTCTATAAGCGCTGACGCAAATCAGAATACAGAGGGCATTCCAACAACACATGCTCGCTCACTCAGCTCCTCCTGTCCACAAATACAGCTCCCATCCCCCACAGATCCTTGCCCATTTACCATTCAACTGTCCAACCTCGTGACTAACCGTGAACCGCATATGACAGTTCGTCGGAAATAATGCTATACCCCCCACTTCACCTCCTGCAAAAACGAGAACGTTGTCCTTCCCTTGGTAGAACTTCTCCACCCTTTCCTTCCACTCCCGCAAATAATAGAATATCCAAGTCTCGAAAGCCTACTTCTCTGGCCCAGCCCGCTATGTTTTCCTCGGGCGGGACGATATCCAAACTTATATTACCCAAGTTTACTGTCGCAACTTTTCCTTCATGGATATTTTGGGAATCTCGTAAGAATAGTTTCGTCAATCAACAAAAGACAAGCCAATATTTTTTCCCACCAACACATCCAGCTAAGAGCGGTGACTTCCACTTATTCAGATGCCGAATAGCTTCCTTATGGAAACGTATCTGTTTATTCAATCTTAAAATAATAATAATAATTTTTCTTATATGAATAACTATATAATACTAAAAGAGGTATGTTGAACCTATAAAGTATGATATAATGACATGAAAGTAAATCTCAATATATAATATTGTATATTATGCATTGTGTATGTGTATGTAACACATATATATATATATAATATATATATATATATTATATATATATATAACGATAAAATAGTAACTCATGTTAGTTGGGGTAGATGGAGCGAGTGAACCATGAATGTATACAACCTCTCTTATACAACATTGCCACTGCCACTATAATACTAACCCCTATTTTTTACTCACACTGAGTCACTCGTTCTCTTCCACCCTCTCTACTACACTCCACACACACACACACACACACACACACACACACACACACACACACTCGAGTGGTTGCTGGCGGTTATAAAAACGTTTTATTACCCTTTCTACTTTTAAAGCTTTATAGAAATATTATTATTTTTTATTAGAAGTCTTTCTTAGAAAATAAATATATAAAATAGAACAATGTATTATGTAGTGTATAGAGAGAGAGAGAGGGGGGAAATAAAACATGTTATTCTGATGGAGAGGAAGCCATGAAATCCTCTTATTATACTTGAAGATATAAACCATATTTTTATCTGATATTGTTCAGCTAAAAGGTTGTGATTCGGTAGAGAATTATAATTTTTCTATCACTGAATTCCACCGGGTCAAAAAATATAAAAATCTTTTGGATATAATATTTTGTGTACTGCAGTTCTTCTCTTATTCAAATCAAATTATACTGAATAAAATATTCATTGTATAACATCAGATTTCAGAGTGTAATCATTAAAAACAGTATTCCAAAAATAAATTTTGTAAAAATCGATGAAATAATTTTATTTATACCCATCGAATTTCCTCAAGTACCATCAAGATTAAATTAAATAAATAAATTAAGTAAATTATAATGGAGTTGTTGAGGAGAGAAATTAGGTTTGATTAAACGAACGAGTTATGAAGACACTAATATAATGTAGCTAAGTTTACACTAACTGCACTGTACTTTATAATGAAAATGATAGAATGAATGGTGAGAGTAAAGATATGACACGATACGATGTATCCGATAGTTATGTGTTGTATCTGATAGATCCTGTAGGTAGATTACCACTGACTGGCTTATATACACAGGTTCTCCCACTCTAGCCTGCCCAAGTCAGAGAGTAGTCTCTGTTAACTAGAGAGGGCCTCTCTTCTCTCTCCTGTGGTTACATTTTCTTTGCTGTAGATGGGACCTATTACAGTAATTAAGTAAAAAATAAGATAAAAATTGATAAATAAGAAACGATAGTAAAAAAAAAAAAAATCTGGTGTGAAACACTCACACAACTTTCTCTTATTCCAGTTTTCAAAAAAAAATTTAATTGATAAACTTTATAGTTAGTATACAAAAAATTAATTCGTTGGTTTTTTTTTTGTATGGAGAAAATCACAAAAAAACTGAAAAAAAAAATACTTGAATAAAAACATACTTCCGGTTTACTAATTTTCTTGAAACTAGGAATTCGAACAACAAATTTAGCTCTAATTAATATTATTTAGATGATAGAATTATATAATAAACTGCACTACCACTTTAGAGGAAATCGTAGCCCCAAAAGTACCCTTAAATCAATTTTCTCGAAGAAAAGTTTCAAATAAAATTTGTAGCTTATTGTATGTCTAGTTGATATATCAAGTTTAAAGAAAATTGTTGGAGCCATTTTTGAGAAAATCGCAAAAAAGTAAAAAAAAAAAAAAATCAGTAAAGTGGTACTTCCGGTTGAGGAATTTTGACATGATGACCTACTGTCGGATCCAATGGTGATACCTAAACGGAATATCAAGTTGTAATTTCTACGATATTTCATTTTTGAGCTATGCTATTCACATACATACACATACACACACACACACACATACAATTTTCTAAAAACCACTTTTTTGGGCTAATGGACCTCAAAATGGATATTTCCGGTGAAAACTCGATATGAAAAAATTTGACACGATTACAATACTGTCTGTTATTAGGAGTAGATTAGATTGATGCAGGGAGGGACTAAAACCCAGCCACCGCAGCCTCCCATTGAGGCTTATTGTGCCTACTAGGAGTAAGAGAAAGAAAAAATAAATAAATGAAATAAGTGGTAATTAACTAAAAAGAAATTTGCTTACACACACTTGTCTTTGGCCAATTTTCTTAAAAAAAAAAAGAAGGAATTTATAATATAAAGTCTAATTTTCTTGCTCCCTTCTAGAAGAAAGAAATACAGAGATGCCTAACGTCTCAGTCTCAGCTACTCCAGAATTTTATTAAAATCAATTTTTTCTGCAATCGTTGACGATTATTTACACCAAATTTAATGAAGAAAGAGTTCAACTTTCACACACAAGTGAGTTACACACTCACTACTTTCTCTCACTAGTATGTGAAAGTAACATTATTCAACTTTAATTAGCCTGACATCTAGTGGCAATACGAGAAAACAAGATCAAAAACAAATTCCCAGATAAAGCGGATTTGAGGTTATACCAAACGGATCACGATTTATAGAGTTAGGGAGTATTATTTTACTTCGATTAAAATACATTCCAAATATTTTGCACCTTTACATATATATTTTTATATTCGTTTGAATTAAGAACCAATTTAATACTGTTGCAGAAAAAAATCTAATATTTAATTGGTGAGTGCAGTATTTTTTTACAACCCTCATGCAATTTGACTGCACTCGAGTGAGTAAAACTCATAGTTTTCTCACTTGTTAAATAAATAACTTTTTTTTTTTCTATTTCTTTTCTCAAGAATAAAACAAAACAAAAAATAATAATCTGATCTTTAGAAGGAGGTTATTGTGTGTTTTTTTTAGTATTTAACTCTTTTCCTTCTAGCATTTAATTCTCTACTACTCCTGAGGGAGGACCACCAAAGTGCCAAAAAGTTCGATAGAATAAAGTTTAAAAATTGATAAGGTTTTTCTTTTGGCTCCAGCTAACCAACATTTTTGTTTCTTTTATTAATAACAGCCATTACATAACTATTGTTTATATTAAAAAATTTTAACTTTATAATTGAGTTATTTATTGTGGATATTTTAATTTAATTAAAATTGCATTATACGATTGTTTAAAATTTCTCTTTATTTGAATATTAATAATTTTTAGTAGCCCCTATTTACAGTATGCATTGTTGTATGTAAAAGGGGTTGTCGTTTAAAGGAAGAGGTTTTTAGTTAGAGCGAACACAGATGTATATAATTGGCGTTAGTGCATAGGGAAGAGTGGAGGAGGGCTGTTTGGAGAACTGATGGTGCACAAGGGCTGTATATATCTCTCTAAAACACACGCACACAAACAGACACACATTCATTGCTTGTAATAAATTTCCTTTTACCAAGCGCCACACACTCCCCCGACCACTCTTTATATACATACGACTACCAAATCCCTAATCCCTAGATTGTCTAGATCCCTATATATACCCATCTGTCCTTCTTAGTTCATCGCTAAGTTATATTCCGGTTAATATAATGCCGTTTATATATTATATAAAATATGCTTTTATTTTGGAATTATTCTAATTAAATTAACAAGTAATGGTTAGTGTAAACACCTTTTTACCATTAAAATATAATTAATTATTTATTAAGCTTATGGTGAAATTTAAAAAAAAATTTTATCAAAATGAATAGTTTTTGCTGTTTTAACTGTTGTTTAAAACAATTTTACAATACGCTAACAAAAGGAAGGGAATAGCTAAGTGGTTAGCGTATTGGACTCGCACGCGGAATTCTAGGGTTCGATTCCAGTGCTACTCCTTAGATTTTTTTTCTTTCCAGAAAATTTTACAGCTCACTGCTTGGTGATGGACAGTGTTGTCTGTAACGAGAGAACACTGTCCGGAGACCGGCCAGTGCACTGAGAAGGCTCCGGGCGCCAATGACCATAGATGTTGACGCGCCTTAAATTAAAAAAAAAATATACGCTAAGAATCAAAGGTCACTATGTGCAGTTCTCTTAAAATCATATGCTGAAGCACCATCATACAATCTGTACAAACATACGTATCATCTTAGTTCAACTAACTCGGCTAGAGTATGGTAATCAAAATTGTCTTAAACAGATCATTCTCTCGATTTACATTCCAAGGGAGAAATAAACCTAACAGAATGTTTAAGAGACAGCAACGCATGTATTCATACGCAGAATTTTTATCTGGACCACCTTATTGGACCAATGGTAACATGGTAGGAATGTATTGAAGATTTTTTTTGCTCAATGAGAAGCTACATATTGGACGTAATTCTTGGAAGAATTACGGTGGGGGGGGGGGGCTGCAACGTGTATAATCCTATGGCCCTACCATCTATATAATGTTGAATACATCAAATGCATTGCTATATAATTCCTTGTTTGAAGAAACTCGATTAACCGGAAGTGCAAGAATAAGTTTCTAATTTTTTTTCGGGGAAACTTTGGAACTTTCTTGACAAAACAGGCTGCAACAATGTCGTCATACATCATAAGCTTATTGCACATTGCACATCTCTCACTTTTATTTGATACTTCTTTCCAGAAAAAAATTACTTAAGCTGGATTCTTCTGTGGTAGCAAAAAAAAAACTTATAATTGCAGTATTTTGGGACAAAAAGGGTAGCGCTCTCATGACAATGTAGCCAAATTCAACTGAAACTAACTAACCTGATGCACCTAAAACCAAACCCAATGAGTGTTCTTTTTAAGGACAAATTAAAATTGTATTCTTCTAATCGTGCCAAATTTTCGATATCGAGTTTTCACCGGAAATGTCCGTTTTGAGATCCCCTGAGTCAAAAAAAGTGGTTTTTAGCAAATGGTCTGTGTGTGTGTGTGTATGTGGTGTATGTATGTATGTATGTATGTATGTATGTATGTATGTATGTATGTATGTATGTATGTATGTATGTATGTATGTATGTATGTATGTATGTATGTATGTATGTATGTATGTATGTATGTATGTATGTATGTATGTATGTATGTATGTCTGTATGTATGTATGTATGTATGTATGTATGTATGTATGTATGTATGTATGTATGTATGTATGTATGTATGTATGTATGTATGTATGTATGTATGTGAACAGCACAGCTCAAAAACGCAAAATTCGCAGAAACTTCAAACTTGATATTCCGTTTGGGTATCACCATGGGATCCGACAGTAGGTCAGCGGTCAAAATCCCTCTACCGGGAAGTACCATATTACTGAATGATTTTTTTCCCTTTTTTGCAATTTTTTCAAAAACGGCTATAACGATTTTCTTTAAACTTGATATATATTACACTTACAAAGATCTACAATTTTTTTAATACATTTTTCCGGGAAAATGCATTTAAGGGCTCTTCTAGGGGATTGGGGTGATGGGTTGTCCTCTAAAGTGCTATTTCAGTTTACTATACAATTCTATCATCTAAATAATATTAATTAGAATTAAATGTGTTGTTGAAATTCCGAGTTTGAAAAAAATCGGATTAACCGGAAGTGCGTTTTTACTAAAACGTATTTTTCAAGTCTTTTGGTATTTTTTTTTACTTTCTTGCAATTTTCTCAAAAATGGCTCCGACGATTTTCTTCAAACTTGTTATATCAACTGCACATACAAAGATCTACAACTTTTATTTTAAACATTTGTCCGGGAAAATTCTTTTAAGGGGAGGGGTGGGGTTTTAGGTTTTTATCTAAAGTGCTATCATAGTTGATTATAAAATTCTACCATAGAAACAAAATTAATTAGAAATAAATAGGTGACCAAAATTCCGAGTTTTAAGAAAATAAGTAAACCGGAAGTGCGCTTTTAATGAACTTCTTTTTTTTTTCTAGTTTTCGACGAACTCCAACGAATTTCATCAAGTTTGGTACAGTAACTATAAAATTTGTCAATTACAAGTTTTGAAAACTGTAATAAAGAGAAAGTTGTGTGAGTGTTTCACACCAGATTTGCAAAGTTTCAAGAAATATTTTGAATTATTTCACTTGGTGGGCGGGTCACATTATCACCTTCTCTTGTTGGATCTTTTTGGATTTAAGTAATATATTCGTTCTTTCGTTGCAGTCTAATCTAGTGGGAAACAAGTTTTATTGCTATATGGAATTAATTTTTCCCATCGCTTAACACAATGGGAACAACAAATAGATAATTTTTGTGCCTCAACGGAAGATATAAGGAAAATGTCAGATATTCTGAGTAGAATTATTATCACCAAATACTTTGAAGAGAGAATCTCATAATAATACCGACAGCCTTTCTCATAATTTCTCTGTTCTTGGACTGAAATTGTATCTTATTATTATAGTATATAGGTACTTGGTCAATCTTCGAAGCTCTCTTCCAATATTTGGGACTCTGTTTTAATATCTTTATAAGTTTTTGATAATTTCTATGTCTTTACCTTCAGAAAGTTGTTTTTCTCTAATTTATACTAATTTTTGTTTGTTTTTTAATTTGTAATAAATGTTTCCTTTATATTTCAGTTCGCTTATTATTATAAATAGATTTTATCTTTTATTGCAAAATGGTTGCCATAATTTTATTGTTGAATTACTTACTAAAATAGAAGGAACTATGCATAATTTGGTATATTAGCATACTTGGCAAGCCAGAGAAGTTATTCAGATCGATGGAGGTCGTTTCTTTGCTTCGTTAAGCACTCTAGATGCGTAACCAATGGGACTCTCCTCTTACCTTTTAAAATACTCTACTATTTTACTAAAGTCTTCTTTTTTTTTTTCTCTCTGTTATTAGGCTTTGTTTTATTTAAATGATTTTTATAGCCATCTTAAATGTATTACCAGATTTCATGATTTTTGTTTTTTTACGACTGATATCTAAGTTTTCTTTTATTTATTTATTTTTTAACATTTCTGCAAAAAGAAAATGTGACATTTTATCTAAAATTTGTGTTGAATAAATTTCTTGTATCGTTTTTCAATTTAATAAAAGTCAATTTTCTATCTTTGAAGTTTGTGAGTGTCAAGTTTACAAAATATTAACAATAAAAAAAAAATTCAATGTATGTTAAAGCATTGTTATAATAATTTTCTGTAATATTGTAATCGAACTTGCATAATATTTAGACACAAATGTTAAATAGTAATTTTTTCTTAAGTATGATCTAATTTTTCTATGCAATCGCTTTAATTGGTTCACAAGATGATACAGATTGATTTCTTATGGCCAAAATTAACGCCATCACCCTTATTACTTTCTCTTACTCCTAGTAAGAGGAAGTATTGTAATCGTGTCAAAATTTTCTATATCGAGTTTTCACCGGAAATATCCGTTTTGAGGTCCCCTGAGTCCAAAAAAGTGCTTTTTAGCAAAATGGTCTGTGTGTGTGTGTGTGTGTGTGTGTGTGTGTGTGTGTGTATGTATGTATGTATGTATGTGAACAGATAACTCAAAAACGAAAAACCGTAGAAAGTTGAAACTTGATATTCCGTTTAGGTATCACCATGAGATCTGACAGTAGGTTATCTATCAAAATTCCTCTACCACTTTACAAGTTGGATTTTTTACTTTTTTGGGATTTTGTCAAAAATGGCTCCGACGATTTTCTTTAAACTTGGAACATCAACCGTACATACAAAGATCTACAACTTTTATTTGAAACATTTCTCCAGGAAAATGCATTTAAGCGTACTTTTTGATATGGGGTGGGGTTAGGTTTCCATCTAAAGTGCTATTTCAGTTTATTAGACAATTCTGTCATCTAAATAATGTTAATTAGAATTAAATATGTTGTTGAAATTCCGAGTTTGAAAAACAACGGATAACCGAAAGTGCGTTTACTTTACCACTTTACTAATTCTCTTTTTCGCAATTTTCTCAAAAATGGCTCCGACGATTTTCTTGAAACTTCTTATATAAACTAAACATGCAAAGATCTACAATTTTTATTTATAACATTTCTCTGGGAAAATTCATTTAAGGGCTTTTTTAGGGGAGGGGTGGGGTTGTTTTTCTCTAAAGTGGTAACATAGTTGATTATACAATTCTATCATTAAACAAAATTAATTAGAAATAAATAGATGACCAAAATTCCGAGTTTCAAGAAAATTAGTAAACCGGAAGTGCGCTTTTATTTATTTTTTCAGTTTTCGACGAATTTCGTTAAATTTGGTAAAATTGGTCAATTACAATTTTGAGAACAGGGGTAAGAGAAAGTTGTGTGAGTGTTTCACACCAGATTTTTTTTTTTTTTATAATTTCCAATTTGTGCAAATTTTTGGACTTGAAAAATATTTTGTTGAAAAAATAAGTCATTTGAAAACGAAATTGTATTTTACACAGGTAAATCCAAGGTACATAATAAGTTAAAAAAAATTTCAAAAAAGAAAAGATAAACTTAAAAAAAAAAAGAAGAAAAATTTTAAAGAAAACGTACTCAATGATGGGTATTGCCTCCTCGGGCACGAATTACGTCTCCTAAACGCATTTGCATTGATTGGAAGAGGTTTTGAATGAATTTCTGAAGAATGCTGTCCCACTCTTCAACAACAGCCTTTCCCAATTCATCAAGGGTGCTTGAAAAAGGATTCCGACGTCGTAAGCTTTGCTTAAGTTGTTCCCAGACGAGTTCAAATAGGATTCAAGTCTGGACTCAGGTGGTGGCCATACCATCAGCAACAATTCGTGCTCGTGGGGTCTGACATTATCATCCATTAACAAGAATCCCTCGCCGATGTAAGGAGCAAATGGCGCCTCGTAGTCTTTGATTATGTCTTCTAAGGCGTAAGACCTTCCCCGCACAACAACCAATTCAGTATGACCTTCGAAGGAAATGACCCCAGAACATCCGTAGCCTCCACGAAATGCCACCTGAGGGACCATACAGCAGGGCGCGTACCTCTCTGCTGGGTGCCTCCATGTGTAATTACGGTCATCTAAAGAATTTAGACCTACTCTCACCTCATCTGTAAATACGAGGTGTGTAAAATTAAGTAATGAGACTGATTTTTTATCTTTTTTTTATTCAAATAAAATTATAATTCAACATTGTCCCCTTCAAAGTAACTACCTTGGGAAGCCACACAACGCTGAAGACGATTCTTCCATTCGTCATACCAGTGCTGGAACTCGCATACTGGAATAGACTTCAGTTGGTCGGTTACGGCTGTTTGAATCTTCTCCAGTGTTCCAAAATGACGTCCCTTGAGGTGATTTTTCAATTTGGGGAACAAAAAGAAGTCACATGGACTCAAGTCGGGTGAATAAGGAGGCTGAGGAGCCACAGGAATGTTATTACTGGCCAAATCCTCATTAATAGAAATCGCGGTGTGACACGGAGCATTGTTGTGATGCAACACCCACTTGTTTTTGATGTTTAGTCTCACACGCATGACTCTTTTTCGAAGTCTCTCAAGAACTTCTCGGTAAAAATGTTGGTTTACCATTTGGCATTGAGGCACAAATTCTTTGTGAACGATTCCTTGGCTATCAAAAAAGCAAATCAGCATGCATTTGATTTTTGACTTGCTCATTCTTGCTTTTTTTGGCCTTGGAGAGGTTGAAGTGTGCCACTGCATGCTCTGACGCTTAGTTTCTGGGTCATACTCAAACACCCAAGACTCGTCTCCTGTAATAACACGTTCCAAAAAATTGGGATCGTTTTCAATTGCTCCCAAAAAGTCAAGGCTCCTTTCCTTTCTGATGTCTTTTTGCTCTTGTGAAAGATTTTTCGGAACCATTTTTGCACAAATTTTTCTCATCCCCAATTCATTAGTCAAAATTTGATGAACGGTTGTGTGAGTCAAATTCAACTCTTCGCCGATCATTCGGACTGTCAAACGACGATCTGAACGCACGAGATCGCGGATTCTGCCAACATTTTCGTCGGTTCTTGAAGATGAAGGCCTTCCGCTGCGAGGCTCGTCTTCAATTGATTCCCTTCCTTCTGCAAACGACTTAAACCACCTAAAAAACCTGTGCTCTCGACAAAACATTGTCTCCATAGGCCTGGCATAGTTTTTCAAACGTTTCCGTTTGACTGTGCCCAAGTCTGAAGCAAAACCTGATAGCACAACGTTGCTCGTAATTGATGTCACTCATTTTTAAAACTCACTGAAAAAACCTTGCTCACAAAAAAAGTCACTACGGACAGTGCAACAACTCTAGCATTTTCAAATTTGCACTGGACGTGTATCAGATGCCTACTTGCTCTACCACGCATGCGCCGCGTCTCCACTGTTGCCAGATCGAACACTAGAAAATCAGTCTCATTACTTAATTTACACACCTCATAGAACTCTCTTCCAGTTGTCTAAAGTCCAGTTTACATGTTCACGTGCAAACTGAAGCTTGGTCATTTTGTGAACTGTGGTAAGGTGGGGCCACGAGCAGGATGTCAGGCTGTAAGGTTACTTTCATTAAGTCATCCTCTAACCAGTCCTGCTGGAAATGGAAACATTTCGGACTGCCTTATGAGACTTTTTATCTTATTTCCCGGGGTGCTCCGGTTTCTCAAAGCCAGATGCCGGATATACCTATCGTCTCTCTCTGCTATACATCTAGGCCGACTTTGCCCCTCTCTCCTTGAATGACCTTCTGTCTCCCTAAATCGCTTTAGAGCTCTGACTATAGACGAGTGATGTACGGCCAGTCTCCTAGCGACTTCACGCTGGCTAAGCAAAGTCACAGCTTTAACGGAATCATGTTCACTTAAATTCCTTTATACTGCCATTGACCAGAATTTTCTTTAAAATACACAAAGATAAAAAACAAAAAAGTTCAGGGTAAAGAGAAAGAATGAGTCAGAACAAATTGTATGATGTGTAGATATTGGATGGGTCAAAGACCATCCAGTATTAGTTTCTGAAAATGGGATTAAAGAGTAAAGAAAGTATTATTCATGGTTTATGTTTACAACTGATATCACCCAAATATCAATAGTTTACCAAAACAAAAGCGGAAGATAATTTATTTAATTTTAACTAAACAAAAATTGAGTATGTCCATTAGTATACGTATATTAATGATGGTTAAATATAAAACATAAGTGGCAGTTTATTCGCTAATAGCATAATAATTCATTTAAACGAACATACAATTTTTAAAATACTTCAAAACAGAATTCAAAACAAATGATACCTCTCACTCTGTATAATCTAGCGTCCTTGCTGTAACCTTGCAACTATTAGAACTAAAAAAGGCAATACGCTTTTAGTGACCTCTGCCGAACGAAGTTAGGCTTAGAAGAGTGGAGAGGGGTATGCATTAGTCTTTTATAATTTTCTAACCAGAAAACAAAGTACTTTTTTACACACTCACAGAAAGAAAGTGTTACTACTCTTTTCACTCAATCTAGTGGACGTAAGCTGTATATTCTCTCCCTAACTTTACAATATCTACCCTATTATGTAAAAGGATTAGATAAAATCTGTGGCATTTTTTACGTTGGTCACGATTATTGATACAGTGTTTCTCTTCGATTTGGATCTGCTGGACCGATTCGTGAGAGTTTTCAATAAAATCCCAGCAAGCTCACTGGAGCCGGTGAAGCCGTCCATTTAGACTGCTTGAGAAATTTGAAAATTTACAATTTTATATAGAGTAAAGCTAGGAGAGATGACGCGGTAGGAGAGAAGATGCAGGCTTTACTTCTCTTGTTTGCCATCACGTGGCGTCATGGAAGTTAGTCGAGAAGTAGAGAGATCAGAAGCGAACATATTTGCAAAATTCCTTGTGTGTTATTTTGTGTGTTCTTCTGTGTTCTAGGAACATTTATTCGCATCAGCGTGTTTTCATAACGTGAATTTTCGTAAAGCTTAGTAAATATTTTTATTTGTTTATATACTATATTAATTGCAATTGAAATGAAAGATTTCCAGCTGTTGTTAAAGTTGGACTCGTAGATATAGTATTTACCAAGTGTCATATCGATCAGCCATGTTACCTTCACAGAGGAGGAGGTCTCCTACCTATGGTGCGTCATCTATCCTACCGTAGTAGGAGAGACGGCCAAATGTAGTGTATTTGTATTTTGTTTCTAGAATAAACGAAAATGTCTTTATTTTGAAAAATAACATTTTTTTGCAGATAATAGTAGTTGATATATATGTTTTATAAGCATTACCTCTTTAATATATCTCCTATATTCTGATACAGGGCATAACTTTAAAATTCTGCGTCATCTTTCCTAACTTTACCCCACACAAAATATATAGTGCGCGCGCGTGTGTATGTGTGTTTCGACTAATTAGCATAAAATAAAACATGTGAAGCTCCGACCCTAATTTTGCGTTTACGTAAATAGGGACACTAAAAACATGGTTTAGTTCCGTTACATTTTTTTTTTTTTTGTATTTACCCAAATATATTGAAAACAGTGCGTCGTCTCGCCCATGTTGGATGGGAGTTACCAGCTATTGATGAGATCTTTAAAAAAGACGTATAGCATGAGGATGTTGCTGTTAGTCCATATTCCAAACAATAGCCTTGTCTATTACCTTATAAATGACATTAATTAATATTAAGAGAAATTCCTTGTGAATAGATGCAACTAATTTATTGGCAATAAATTTCATGGGGAAATATGTAGAAGTTGATGAATCTGACACGTTTCGTGAATTAAATCTTGATTGAGAGAAAGACATCATTCAGCAAGTGACTAACAAAGTAAAAGAAAACGTTCTTTATTATATCTGCCATTAATAATTGTAATAGGCAGGAATAAAAGTTGTTGAATGATGAACATGAAGACACAACTGTACTTGTAATTTATATTTGAATAATACTGTATGAGCAGAGAAGATTATGTAGACGGGTTATGTGCGAGTTAAGAAACGATGTGAGTTGAGTGATGGGGCTAGTTGTTCTAAACGTGGATTAGATTGGTGAACGTTTCAATGTTAATCATGAGATTTGTTAATTTGGTTAAGTTGTTTCTGTAACTTCTTTAAGCCATCAGCTTTTGATACCATTACATTATCAGAGCGTGGGTTGTTTAAATTATTAGAATGTTGCTACTGGTATCGTATTAAGGTGACTGGGCATGTTGGCATTGAAGGGAATGAGATGGCCGACGCCCTGGCGAAGATAGGTGCCGCGTACCCGCTTCTAGGGCCGGAACCTTTTTGCGGGGTCAGCGACCAGTTTATCTTGGAAGAACTTAGGAAGGAGGAGGCCAAGATCTGCGTGGGAAATTATAACCAACGGAGATCGGAGGCCTGCATCGGTTTGAGTAAATTGAACAAATTCCGCGTTCTTACGAGTTTCCTCACGGGGCATTGCCGACTTAGAGGACACCTGACGAATCTGGGTTTGGAAAGTGTCAGCAGGATAGATCTGCCACTTGCAGATTCTGTGGGGAGTTGGAGGCAACTCCATTACATCTCCAAACAGACTGCGAGGCTGCCCCTCAGAGAAGATTCAAGAACCTATGTAGCTACCACGTGGAGGAGGGAGATATACCCTCTCTAGAGCCTGTCAGGTTATTAGGATTCCTCAGGGATTTTAACCTGATAGAGGTTCTGTAAAACGGATGTTCATTTGGGACATCTGCTCGGGTGCTGTGGGCAAATAGATCGAATTTAAATTTTTGAAATTGAGTTAAGTGATTACGTTTTTTTCATTTTTTCAGAACAATATTCGCATTATAGAAACTCTACAGTAATATGATACCATTAGTTATAAGAAAATTAAAGAGGGAATTTCCACATCACTTAATAATATTAAATTAGATAATAAACGGTGTAATAAAGATATAAAAGATAAAGAATGAAATGGAAATATGACATGTGTGATGCATTGGCTCTTGGCTCAGTGCTGTGCTCCATTTCTTTTCTTGTAAAGGACAATCGCAAAAAGGAAATGGTTATAATAATCTAAGGTTATAAAAGAACTTTGTTTGGTTTGCCACAATGAAACAGATGCTTCTCTTGATCAGCATCTTCCTTTTTACACACACAAACACAAATATATCCTTCTATATTTCTTTTATACAATGTAACTTTACCAACAGGAGACATATTGAACTTTGTGTCAGGTTAAATAAAATTTCTATTCGAGCGTCATCTGTTCAACGTTTTGTTTACCACCTGTGTGTTTATTTCAACTTCAAGGAGGGGGGAGGTCATATTTTACAATTTGTCCTTTTCTAAGTTATTCGATATTTTAAATTGTTTTTTTGTGTTATTTATTTATGATTTTAAATCGATTTTATGAATGTTTTCTATTTAAAATAAAAAATATTTTTATTTTTTTAACTATACTATTATTGGTCGAGGCTGTTCAGTCATTCGACGTCGGACTTCCCAATACAATACCAATCTCTCCATTGGTCCGATATTAATAAAATTATTCCTCACGGCCGCTAAACGAGGACATACGTCAAGGTGCTGCGATAGCATAGTTCCACTCCGCACAAGACGCAGGATGTATCTGTCACCACTCCTATTCGATGGAGATGATCCTGTAAATAGTCGTGCCCAGTTAGCATGCGGAAGCAAGCGAATCCAACTTTTCTCGGGAAATCGTGAGAAATGCGTCCTCTTGGTTCGACAAGTGCGTGTCATTACTTTACCTCCGCACTAGATCCGTTGGTGTTCACCGCTTGTATTTGAAACTTGGAAGCGGCTGTCCGTTTAAAGCTGGCATGAACCATCTCTGCTCCTTTCTTTGCCAACCGGTCAGCCTCGTCATTCCCGAATATGTGGCGGTAAACATTTCAAGAAAACTGTCTATAGCTACTTTGCACTGTGTCACGATACAAGCATCTGAACTTCCTGTGCCGGCACGTCCAATAGCGCCGCTCGGGAATCTACAAAAATGACGATATGCTGCCAAGGCCCGTGGGTCACTGCAAAGTATTTCTGAAAGCATTGCTGTTAGCTCGTCATCAAAGTTTGAGACCATTTTTCCCACCACAGACGCCTACTGGAAAGCTTCCGAATAGACTCCGGCGCCTCCGTTATACCTAGCATCCTGGGCTGAGCCATCAGTATAAACATGAAACCAGTCCGAACAAGGATATCAGGAACTTATAGGTTCCAAGGAGATAGACCTCAGCTCGTATTCGGGCTTCACACCTTTCTGAACTTGTCTGACTAATTAAACGCTAGACTGCAGCCGGAGTAGACAATCCTCCACAACAAATTGCTCTCGATCTGGTGGTTGAGGAAGCTGTAATTTCTCCATGATTTCCTTGGCCATCATTATGACTGACTTCTGGGTTTTCAGCCTCTGTGTGTACTCAACATAAAGTTTCCAATTGTCTACCTTAATTGGTAAGACGCGTTCATACAAAGTCTCGTTGAATTGTCAAAGGTTCAACCTTCACGTTGCCGAAATTGATGTAGGCTTAGACCCACATCATTCTTAAGATATTAATCTGTTGCCTTTCCAACTTATCCGGAATACTTTCAGAAGCAGTGGCGATGCCCATGCAAGTTGAAGAACATCTGGTGAGGCTAATGTAATTTCTCCTCTGATAATCTCTTTGTGAAACACTTATATGACTTTCTCTTTCAGCAATACGCTTTGCCTAGTTGACATAATTCCTTCAAACTCGGAATTATTACTAAATTTATTTGACTTCAATATTATATGTATATAGATGGGAGAACCTGAACTAAAACATTCAACCTGATCTCAGCTCTCAAGCAGTAAAATCTAATTATTTGGAAAAATGTTTTTGAAATCAGAAATCCACAATCCAGGGAATTGAATAGAACCCCTTCCGCTATGTGCGAAATTTGTGGGTCACTCGAAGGTTTACTCGAACTGCGTGGGGGAATAGGCGTGATGCCACATGAAGGAAAGTCCTTTAGTCACCATTTACGAAATCCTGGCCTATTCTAAGCCCCGGCCGGACCTGCTAAAGATAGTGGCTTAGATTAACTAAGATTTGAAGATGTGAGTAGTGATAGAAATAAATAAATAAATAAATAAATATATATATATTTAGGGCAAAGGCCCCCCGGGTATTTCTCCAGAAGTATTAACATTATTAGAAAAAAATATAATATTTGGTTTTCTTACTTTGTGCCAGTATAAACATGGGGAAATAACTTTACATCCGTTTGGTTTATTTAATTGCCCCTTTTATATATATATATATATTTTCACCTCTATTAATGTTTCTCTTCTTTTAATGAATTTCTTTGATTACTAGAGCGAACTGTTTGCCAACCTGTTTCCTCACTTTTTTCCTTGTTTTAACTTAACGTACATAGATTTTATTTTTGTTAAAAAAAAAAATTAAAAATTAAAAATTAAAAATGATGCAATCATTGCTACCGAGTGTTTTATTTTATACAATTTTTTTTTTTCCCCCACACTACATGGATAGCGTTTTGAAGAGGTTTGATTTGGAATAAATGAGGTGGGCTGGTTATAGCTATTTTGTCGTTTTTTTACTTTCTCTTACTTCTAGTAAGAGGAAGTATTGTAATCGTGTCAAATTTTCGATATTCAGTTTTCACCGGAAATATCCGTTTTGAGGTCCACCCTGAGTCCAACAAAGTGTTTTTTAGAAATGGTCTCTGGTGTGTATGTATGTATGTGAACAGCCATAGCTTCAAAAACGAAAATCGTAGAATGTTGAATTTGATATTCCGTTTAGGGGCCACCATGGAATCTGACGGGCCGTTATCTGTCAAAATTCCTCAACCGGAAGTACTACTTTACTAGTTAGATTTTTTACTTTTTTGCGATTTCTCAAAAATGGCTCCGACGATTTTCTTTAAACTCGAAACATCAACCACACATACAAAGAGCTACAACTTTTATTTGAAACATTTCTCCAGGAAAATTCATTTAAGGACACTTTTGGGGGAGGGGTTTTCATCTAAAGTGCTATTTCAGTTTATTAGATAATTCTGTCATCTAAATAATGTTGATTAAAATTAAATATGTTGCTGAAATTCCGAGTTTGAAAAAATCGGATAACCGGAAGTGCGTTTACTTTACCACTTTACTGAATGATTTTTTCCCTTTTTCGCAATTTTCTCAAAAATGGCTCCGACGATTTTCTTGAAACTTGACATTTAAACTAAACATGCAATGATCTACAATTTTTATTTGAAACATTTCTCTGGAAAAATTTATTTAAGGGCACTTTTAGGAGAGGGGTGGGGTTATATTTTTCTCTAAAGTGCTACCATATTTGTTGTGGTGGTTGGTTCCGCAGAGCTGGAAAGCATCAGAGACATTTTCCGTGGTAGCCTGCTTCATTTTGTGGTCATCGACCGGTTTCGGGCGTTCGCCCATCTTCAGGATGCGTTTTTCAGACAGTGTGACACACAAGTGCGCTTTTACTGAACAGTGTTTTCAGTTTTCGACGAATCTCATTAAAGTTGATACACAAACTATAAAAGCTGTCAATTATAATTTGGAGAACTGGAGTAAGAGAAAGTTGTGCGAGTGTTTCACACCAGATTTTTTTTCTTTTAGCTACTGTAATATCGATCCAGTTTTTATTTCTATTTATTTATTTTTTCTGGAGTTTAAATATTTCTTGGCAGTAGAATTTGTTTACATAAAAGTTTTAAAACAATTATTCAACAATATGATATTTGTGAACAAATTATTTCATTTTATTTGCAACCATTTACTTCCTACATTCCTGTTTTTAGACAATATTGTAAATGAATGTATTTGAAATCTTGGTTAGCGGAAATACAATTTTGAAGAGGAGCTCTGAATACAAAGAAAGAAAAAAAAAAAAATCTGATGTGAAACACTCGATACTTCTTTATTTATTCTAATTAATACAATTTAATCAAGAATTTTTCTGTAATTATTTTTCTGTACTTATATACTTGAGCGGTCTTATACGAGGCATGTCCAGTAAGTAAGTGTACTGCGGCTCTCACGGCCGGAGGGATTTTGTTTTCGACATGTTGGCTACACTGTCGTGAAGCCTGATTCTTTCCCTCCGCAACGAGACCGGTTCGATGTCAGTACGTTGAGAACTGTTGACGCGACCATTCGTTTCGTGAAAAATGTCAATCCAATCTCCCGCCAAATTGAATAGAGTGGAGGCCGGGCAAGAGTTTTTGAGACGCTACAATTTCCATGGAGATGAATTTCTCAGCCCTATCATTACTGGAGATGAAACTTGGGTTGCATACTACACACCTGAAACCAAAAGGCAGTCTCAATAGTGGCGTCACACTTCTTCACCCTCCGCTTGGCTGAAGTTAAGGTTCAAAACCATAATTTCAGCCAAGAAAATCATGGCATTCGTGTTTTGGGACTGTCAAGGCATAATTTTAATTGAATATATGCCTCAAGGGGAGACCCATCAACTCTGTAAGATACTGTGAGACCCTAAAAAAAAAAATTGCGGAGGACGATTCAGAACAAAAGGAGAGAGGCATGCTGACAAAGGGAGTCTGCCTGCTGCACGCGAATGCCAGAGTACACACGGCCAATGCCACGAAAGAACTGCTTGGCTCCTCGTGCATTCCGCGCATTCCCCTGACCTAGCACCTTGAAGCTGCACATGAGTGGAAAAAGGTTTTCAACCGACGAGGACGTGAAGGGGGAGATGGAGAAGTAAGTGGACGAAGTGGTTGGCGGGAAACTACTTCGAGGAAGGCATCAAAAAATTAATACCCCGGTTCACCACCTGGATTGAGAGGAAAATGGTGACTATGTCGAAAAATAGCTTGCATATGTACTAATGTAAACAGGTAATTTTTTTGTTCAAATAAAAATTTTTGTAACCAACAAAAATTCAGTACACTTACTTACTGGGCATGCCTCGTATATGGAGTACTGTATGATTGATAAAAACTAAGAAAGCTTAGGTAAATATAAATTTAAACTAACTGACCAAGATCCCTCTAAAAAACAATTTTTTCAGAAAAATGTTTCAAATAAAAAGAGCATATATAGTATACGAAGTTTAATGAAAAACATTAGAACATCTTTCGAGAAAAATCACGAAAAACTTATAAAACCATTAAAATAATTGATGCATTTCCGGTTGATGAATTTTGTCCGAAATCTTTTATGTCTGATGCACGGTAATAGTGACGGAATACCAACTTTGTACTTCCTGCGATTTTTTATTTTTGAGATACACACACACACACACACATACACTTTTTTTCATAATTTTGAAAACCCCAAAAAATGTATTTCCGGTGAAAACTCGATTTCGAAAACCGGGCACAATCGACTAGGAATAAGAAAATGTAAAAATGTGTGCCGAATAGTGTATGTGTGGTGTCAGTGATGTGACGTAATAAAGGAAATGAACAAAAAATTTCCTTGAAGCTAAACTTTGATATTCCATTTAGGTATCACCATTGCAATTTGTCATGTTTTAGTCAAAATCCGGTTTGACGGAGAGTTATTGCAATGTCTGTTAATTTTGGGCTTATAACATTATAATTGTTGAATATTACGAGAAACGAGTCCGCAATGCTGGGATAATATGTGTTATTTTATCCATCTTAAGCATGCATATTTCTTATATTTTTGACCGGTTTCGGATTTTTTTTTTTACGCGCACACCGTATGGGCCGTTCCCGAGCTCTCGCTCATAACAGCCCAATGATTACACTTCATCCCCAATGATCCCGAAACAAGAATAATTCCCAAGCAAGAATATATGAGGGAAGGGCACAACAAAGTACCTTTCCTAAATTATAAAGAATTTATGCTACCTTTGCGGAACAAGCTAACAACCTAACAAACTGCATCGCATTCATACTCATTCAAACAATAAATACATTCATACTTCACGCATGCAGACAAAATTCCTATCCTAATTGACCCCTCAGTACTCGATATTCCTGAGAGGCCCGCTAAAAACTCGACAACTTCCCAATCTATGTCATTCAATCCACAGTCATCCAATAAATTACTAATATTCCCACTTTCACTCCGCCTACCCTCGAAAATCACCCCACAGTGTACCGCGTCTTAGAGCCTCTTCTGCAAACTGTTTAAAGGCATCGTATGCACTAATATTTTCCAGCAACAGGGTTAGTGTATCATTATCAATGCAAACATGATAGCCTATTGCACTCCATAATTTTGCCCTGAGATCCTCATAACAGATGCACTCAAAAATAATATGTTCGGCGGTCTCGCCGGTTTCGGATTTTCATCTATCGTTAGAGCAAATTGGTTTGTTTATGTATGTGCGTTATAAGGTTACATAACTATGTGTGTATGTCATTATTGGTCAGCCGGCCTCCGGACAGTGTTCTCTCGTTACAGACAACACTGTCCATCACCGGACAGTGAGCTGTAGAGGCTCCCTAGGAAGAAAAAAATCTAAGGGTAGCACACCTGGATTCGAACCCGGGTCCTCCGCGTGGCAGTCCAGTACGCTAACCACTTAGCTATTCCCCTCCCTCTATTATTATTATTATTATTACTATTATTAGATTAACAGTAGTATATTATAAATAACATATTCCATATAAATTCCATATTACATATATTATAAATTACATATTATATTTTATATATAAAATAAAATCACTGTTATTATAAATATGTGAGTTTGTTAGTGAGGTGTTACAAACTCAAGCAGTTATGTAAAGCATTATGGATGATGATGATGATAATAGTGATATAATTTAATAATAATAATAATAATTTTCAAACCGTTTAGATATTAATTTTTGATAACATAAATTTGTAATGTTTCATATTATGTATATATATATATATATATACACGAAAGATTGATTATTCCATTAAATATCTGGATGTTATCTCCACAAGTGATGTGTATGATTTAGATTATTTCAATATATAATCTAATTAAATTGCCTGTCTAATTTTATATGACATGTTGTCAAACTTCTCACGTAATATACAATCTGCTGTTTTATTATTAGTGAAGTTCGATTTTGTCCATTAAATGTACTAACAACATTAATTAGTGTCTGTAAATTTGTAACAGCATATATAAATTATTATTCTACCTTTCTTTTAATTAAGTATTAAGATTGTAATTCAATTAATATCATTATCAGTATAGAATGTAATTAATGTAAAGAATTAAATAATAATAATAATAATAACTACGCGGAAGTCCCGGGTTCGAGTCCAGCAAAAGAATTCTAGATTTTCTCTTCCTAGGAGAATCTACAGCTCCACTGCCAAATGAGAGGCAGTGTTTTCTGTAACAAAAGAACACTATCAACAATAATAATAAAAAAAGAAATATATTGTAAATGATTCATATTAAAAAAGATAAATTATCTATTAATTTTAGAACAGACACCAAAAACCTATCCCTCAGTTATAACAATCTCCTGGAATTTCCCTTGGAAGACACGGTTTTCCCACCCGCTCTCCTAGCCCTTTATAAACCTTGACCCATCCAATGTCCGTAACACTTGGTGATGGTATGTCACAGGTTAAACTAGATTAATTACTACTGGAATTCTAACTGAAAATTTTTGTAAGTACATTTCCTAAGTTATTTCCATACTTTACTCTTATATATGCCACATATTTTTTAATAGTAGTGATTTAGATTATTTAATAGTAGTGATTTAGTTTAATATTGATCTGTTCTACAACAATAGTTTAAAATAAATTTAAATGTGCTATACATATCATACTTTTTATTTAGTTTATTTTAAAAAAAATTTTATTCTGAAAATATTTATTTTAAGTTCATATTTTATGTTGTTTCTATTTTTTATTGATTTGTATTAAAACCTTTGTACAGACCCTGAAGAAGGCAATCAATTTGCAGAAATGTCGGTAGAAATTTAAAAAGCGTTTTTTTTTTGTATGATCGAACCTCAAAATCCAATTGACAACATTGAATACAGCGGTTGTAACGAACACCAAAAACATTTAAAATGGTATTCAAATCGTCAGCCCTTCAAATTACAATGAGATGTTTGTACGGCAATGGCCAGAGGAGTTTTTTAAAAAAAAGAATTCTTTGTTGCTCTACGTTTCGGGTACCATTTGTGTCCTTCGTCAGGAGCTCTTTAGGGCAGGAAAAGAGGAAACGTTGAGAACGTTGAGATTGAAATTGAAATTGAGACTGAAACAGTCTCAACGTTCTCGTGTTTACTCCTCTCCTACCCTAAACAGTTCCTGAAGAAGAGCACCAATTGTACCTGAAACGTAGAGCACTAAAGAATTATTTTTCTTTAAAAACTCCTCTGGCCATTGCCTTACAAACATCTCATTGCAATTCAAAATTTATTTCATAAAATCCTACATCCGGTTAACTGGTTTTCTTGAAATTTAGGAATTCTATTGAATGTTTCCTTCAGTACTTCAATATTAAAACCATACAATATACAGAAGTAAAAAAACTAAGAGTGACTGTGAGGTCTATGGCAAGAATAATGATAGGAATAACTAGAAAGGATAAAAAAAAGAAACAGTGGATTACAGAACAGTCACTTCTGGTGGATGTCGGTAAAATAGTGACAGAAAGAAAATGGAACTGTGCAGGATACATAATAAGAACAAAAGATGATGATGAGTGGTGGCCCAAAAAAATTATAGAATGGTATCCGGTAGTTACCTGGATGGAGAGTAGCTAGAGATAGAAGAGAACCTTAGATAGGTTGAAAACCGTGTATTCGAAGGTGTGGCTATATCAGGACTAATTCAAGTTATTAAAATAAATGAGTGTAAATTAAATGGGTGATAATAAAATAAATGAGTGTGAATTAAATGGGTGATAATAAAATAAATGAGTGTCAAACTTCTGTCAAAATAGAACTCGCAAGTTTGAGCGGCTTTATAGTTTTAGAGATATTTCGTTTACACACACACACACACACACCATTGGCTAATATCATTTTTTTTTCGTAATTTGGGGATTTTAAATAAATGTCTTAACGTTGAAAACTCTATTTCAAATATTTGTCACGATTCCTCTTAGTAGGAATAAAAAAAATAATAATAATAAAAACAATATCAAGTAACAGAATGATGTGATTACTATCAAAGTGGAATGCACAGGGAATGGGCAAAAGTATGTCCTTTCGTGGTAGACATCTCATATACTTCTAAAGCGGGTATATGTCGACAATGAAGTGTCGAACGCATTTTTTGAGATGTGAGAAATTTTTCCCAGAAATTGAGGGAATTTATTACAGATCAAGTAATAAAGTCTAGTAGAAACTACATGAAGCTTATAATTACAGACCCAAAGTTTTGAAGATAAACTGGAAACCTTATGTCCCGCTTGTAGTGTTCAGTCTTAGTCAGATTATTTACATCGCTATTAACACGTAGCTACAATTGGCCGAGAAATAAATATCATCATGTTTTAAGTAAAAATAATGGGCATTTCCTAGAAATGGCACTTCTGGTTGATGAATTTTTTCCAAAACCATATTGTCAGATCTAAAAGGAACAATAAGTTTGAGCTCCCTGCGTTTCGTTAAACTCGCATTTGCTAAAATTTTTTTTTTTTTTTTTTTTTTTTTAACGCCGATGATCTCAATACATATATTTCAGGCACAAACGCTCCAGCCATATGAGAAGGTTTAATTTGAAATATTGTATTTAATTTGACTAAAAAATAATGCTGGATTCCACCAAACAAGATATTCAGCATTCTTTTAAGGTAAATTTATTCGTAAAAAAATTTCTAATTTATAAAATAATTAGATCACTACTTAGAAAATTACGAGATTATTGATTTTCTTAATAAAAAATGTAAATGTAAACAGTTTTATAAATAGAATATAAACAGATTTCTTGTCTCGTACTATTTCAATAATTTTCTATATCTATATAATTAGGGTTTTTTTTTTTTTTTTTTATGAGTAGCATAATACAATATTAACAGGGGTAACGAATTGAGTAAGAAATGTGTGTGTGTGTGTGTGTGTGTGTGTAGTGCGGTAGTAATGTAGAACAACAAACTTTTGTGTATGATTTGTGTGTATTTGGTAGGAACACAGTTGTATACTATACAAAGCAATCTGTCACGCGAACTGTTACAAATACTTTATTATCTTACGAGTTCTCTTTGCCCTGATTACTACTTGAGTTACTTCTCTGAAATGATGACGTAGCCCAAAACATTTATTTTAATCTAATTCTAACATTTTTACATTTTATTACTTTAGTAGTTTTAACTATAACAAATAAAACTATGTTTTAGTAATTAACTATAACAAAAATCTTATTAGTAGTATCTTAGTAGTTTAGTAATTAAGAAATAAAACCTTCAGCTGTGTGTGAATAAAGCAATAAGGAAAAATCGCTGGAAGTCCTTTATGTGTTTATTATTCATTTTAGGTGCCAATATCTATTGCAGCAGACAGACACACGAAGTATTCTGTCAAACTTCGTTAACCAGAAATGCGACTTCGCATTCGATTTTTTTTTCCTAAAAGCCTATAACGAAACTTTTCCCAAAAAAGGCTGTAACGATTTTCTTTCTTCTTTGAACATAATGGTCTATCGCTTTTATTTGAAACCTGATTTTATTTCCATTATTTTTGAGGATTCTAGAGTAGCTACAATGTTAAGGTTTCCTCTAAACTGTTACTTCAGTACAATTTACGGTTCCATATTCTGCTTAAATTAAAAGGATATTGCAAAAAAAAAAAAAATTGATAGAATTTCATGCATAAAAAAAATGACTTGCCCGCAATAGCTTCTTTACGACTTTATGGAAGAAATTTGTTAGTTTTTGGATTTTTTGATTTATTTATTTATTTTTTTTGAACTTGTGAGATATATATAAACTTGTCACTTTTATTTGATATATTTTTACCGGAAAAATTGATTTTAAACAATATTTCTATGCTTTATAGAGATACCAAAACTTCTTGTCGAAAAATTCCTTACTAAAACCAATAATTTACTTTCTCTTATTAATAATAGTAAGAGAAAGTATTGTAATTGGGTTAAATTTTCGATAGGAATTCGTTTTGAGGTCTCGTGTGTCCAAAAAAATTGGTTTTTAGAAAGTGGTCTGTATATATATATTGTAACGCAGCTACTGGTGCCATCTAGGAGAGAAAGCAGGTACCTCAAGTTCTCCTAGTGGCCGGTAGGAAGCGCTGGTGGTGCGCTCTAGCACTTTCTAGAACAATCTATACCCTTCTCCACCGGTGTAAATAGTGGGACCATAAAGAGTTTAGAGAGTTTCTTGTTACAAAAGAAGTGTACGTTTGTGAATAGTGTATAATAAGTGAACAAAGTGTATTTTTGTTGGTTTAAACTGTGAATTAATTATTATTAAGTGTTGTATTTATAATTTATTGTGTAAAACAATAAATTGGTCTTTTTCTTATTGAAGTTTAGAGTATTTTATCTTTGCGAACCCACTTAAAACTAATTGCAGTGGCTAGTTTAGAGGGAAAAACGTTACAATATATATATATATATATATTTTTTTTTTAGCATTAGCTTTCACCATCAACCATGTATCATATCTGGAAGCAAACCTTCACGATCTCCAGCACTCGTGTTCGGCGCAAAATCCCGCTGCAGCGTCATCAATCTTTACCGCTGCAAACTAAACGCTAAATATTCTGCAGAAATATAGTGGAGTACATTCTCGATAATTCCTCGCACCCCTTTCCTTAAACTTAAATTAAAAATATTTCCACTATTTATACTTATTCAGATTCAATTCATCTGGCTGCGGGGATTGTATGCATAGCTGAAAAACGAAGAATCGCAGAAAGTTCAAACTTGATATTTCGTTTAGGTATCACCTGAAATCTGACAGTAGGTTATGTGTCAAAATTCCTCAACCAGAAGTACCACTTTGCTAATTGATTTTTTTTTTTTATTTTTTCGCGATTTTCTCAAAAATGCCTCCGATGATTTCTTGAAAGTTGACTACACATACAAAGATCTACAACTAAAACATTTTTAGTTGTGATGGTTGGTTCCGCAGAGCTAGAAAGCATCAGAGACATTTTCTGTGGTAGCCTGTTTTTATTTTGTGGTCATCGACCGGTTTCGGGCGTTCGCCCATCTTCAGGATGCGTTTTTCAGACAGTGTGATAGCACAGACTTGCACAGAGCAAATTGTATATATAATAGGAGTGTGTAAACTGAATTTGCTCTGCGCAAGTCTGTGTTGTCACACTGTCGGAAAAACGCATCCTGAAGATGGGCGAACGCCTGAAATCGGTCGATGATCACAAAATGGGAGCAGGCTACCACGGAAAATGTCTTTGATAAAACATTTTTTCTAGGAAAATTCATTTAAAGGCAATTTTGGGGGAGGGGTAGGGTTAAATTTTTTTTCTAAAATGCTATTTCAGTTTATTATACGAGTACAATTCTGCCACGTATAAATAATGTTAATTAAAATTAGAAAATTCCGAGTTTGAAAAAATCGGATGATCGGATGTGCATTTACTTTACATTACTAACTGATTTTTTTTGTTTACTTTTTTGCGATTTTCTCAAAAATGACTCCGACGATTTTCTTGAAACTTCCTTTATCTAAAATACACATACAAAGATCCTACAACTTTTAATTAAAATATTTCCCAGAAAATAGTCATTTAAGGGCACTTTTAGGGTTTGGGATGGGGTTATGTTTTTCTGTTAAATGCTATCATAGTTGATTATACAATTCAGACTATTCAAACCAAAATAATTAGAAATAAATAGTTGGGCAAAATTCCGAGTTTCAAGAAAATTAGTGAACCGGAAATTTGCTACAGTGACTATAAAATTTGTCAATTCAAACAGTTTGAGAACTCTAGTAAGAGAAAGTTGTGTGAGTGTTTCACACTTTTTTTTTTACTGTTGGTAATAATAGGGAATAAGTATTGCCCCGTGCCACAATTTTTGCGAATTTCTGAGATTGTTGAAAAGAAACGTTGAAAGTTTGTTATTTTTGTAAATTGAGTTGATTGAGATAAATGTATCGATATTGGAAGTGAAATCAAATGACGTATATCTTTTCCAAATATATATATATTCGATCTGTAGTAAACACAGACAGACACATACACACACACACAAACGCACATGCATACGTACGCACGCACACAAACTAGATATATATCCCTAGTGGTAAAGAGAAATACAGAAAGGAATCTCCCTGAATACCTAACTTGTACGTGAGGTAACAATGTAATAATCTTCAACTCTTATTTATTTCTCTTCTTTCTTATATTCTCCAAACTGACTTTTTATTTATTTATTCTAATCTTACTTTTCTTACTAGTTTTATCTTTGTTTTTCAGTTATTTATTGCTATTCCAAAGTAATTGTTTATTGAATGTTTAAATTTATATAACTAATGTATTAATTTAATTATGATTTTCATACAAAAATATTATGTTTAATTCTCTTATCTTCCATTAGGTGACACACCACTGGTATCCCATAAGGTCCGCTATCATATCAGCTCCCCAAAAGCCCCCCCCCCCACACGAATAAACTTTCTAAAAAAAAAATTTTTTTTTTTTTTTTTTCAAATTTAAGGCCCTCTCATCTGGTGTCAATTTGCGCCGGAGCCTTCTCAGTGCACTGCGGCCCAGTGTGTCTCCCGTTACAGACAACACTGTCCATCACCGGACAGTGAGCTGTAGGGGCTCCTAGGAAGAAAAAAATCTAAGGGTAGTACGGCTGGATTCGAACCCGTGATCTCCGCGTTGCTAGTCCAGCACGCTACCACTGAGCTAATCTCATGAAACTTTCATTGAATACCTTGAAGCTAATCTCAAGTATTCAATGAAAAAAAAAAAATCATTTTGATTGACGAAATCTTTATGAATACGCTTTAAATAATAGTTCCTAATTTTCAAGTTTAAGCAGCCCGAGATTTTCCGTTAATGTCCACAATTATTATAGACTATTGAAATTATATACATAGAAAAATAATATTTAATCCGAGAGTAAAGCTCTTTTACAACTTTCGTTCAAGTTATTAAATAAATTAGAAGGAGGAGGAGGTGGGGAAAAGAGCTCGTCTCTGGAACACTCTCTCCGGACTGAGTCTATCTGGGAGGCTACAACCCAGGAAAGGTAGAAAGCCTGCATCAGTCTGAGTAAGAACCATATCCTTACGGAATTTCTTATGGGGCACGGCAGACTCACGGGACACCTGAGGAAGCTGGGCCTAGAAAACGATGGCATATGCAGATTCTATGGGGAGATGGAATATCACATCCTCCATTCTGGAGGAGATAGAAATATCCACCCTAGAACCCTCCAGGATCTTGGGATTCTTTAGGGGGTCCACTAGGAACATCAATGGTCGCAGTGCAGAACAAAATAAATAAATAAATAAATAAATATATCTTGCCCTCTTATGGAGAAACCTGAACTCGACTATGTAAAAGTCCGTCACTTTACTGTCTTGCCAAATAAATAACTATTTAAAAAAAAAGAAAAGGTGTGTAAAAAGAAAGTGCTATTAAAAAAAATATACTCCATTAAATCGATTAGCCGTGGTTGACCGAAGTAATCGATTATCACCGTAAAACTGATTTTCAGGATTTTTTTTTTTTATTTATATAATTTTTTATTAATTTGCAATATAATTTGCATATAGTGTAATAATATATAAAACGTAGAAATGTTGAAACATGCTTTTAATTCACCATAAAATATAAGAACTTATATAAAGATGTTTTACATTCTGCATCAGATTCAACTTTAATTCTACTTTTTTTTTTTTATTTAAGGCGCGTAAGCATCTTTGGTTATTGGCACTAAAGGCTTCCGGTCAGTGTTCCCTGGTTATAGACAACATTGTCCATATCTGGACAGTGAGCTATAGACGCTCCTATGAAGAAAAAATCGAAGGGTAGCACAGCTGGACTCCGCGTAGGGAGTCCAGTATGCCAACCACTTAGCTATTCCCTCCCCTCTTTTATTTTTTATTATTCTGTATTTTTATTTGTTAATTTTGTTTATTGTTAAGAAACAAATTTCTAATCTTCGGTAAAGCTCTAATTTTTGAAGAGTTCTTATAGTGGCTACTTAGATGAAAAAAATCTGATGTGAAACACTCACACAACTTTCTCTTACTCCAGTTCTCAAAATTATAATTGACAAATATTATAATTCGTGTACCAAATTTAATGAAATTCGTCGAAAATTGGAAAAAACAGTTCAGTAAAAGCGCACTTCCGGTTTACTAATTTTCTTAAAACTCAGAATTTTAGCCACCTATTTATTTTCTAATTAATTTTGTTTGGATGATAGAATTGTATAATCAACTATGATTAGTACTTTAGAGAAAAACATAACCCCACCCCTTCCCCTAAAAGTGCTCTTAAATAAATTTTTCCGGAGAAATGTTATAAATAAAAGTTGTAGATCTTTGCATGTTTAGTTTATATACGAAATTTCAAGAAAATCGTCGGAGCCATTTTTTAGAAAATCACGAAAAAGTTAAGAAATCATTTAGTGAAGTGTTAAAATAAACGCACTTCCGGTTATCCGATTTTTTTTCAAACTCGGTATTTCAACAACATATTTAATTCCTATTAACATTATTAAGAAGGCAGAATTGTCTAATAAACTGAAATAGCACTTTAGATGAAAATCTAACCCCACTCCTCCCCCGGAAGTGCCCTTAAATGAATTTTCCCGGAAAAAATGTTTTAAATAAAAGTTGTAGCTCTTTGTATTTGTAGTTGATATACCAAGTTTAATGAAAATCGTCTTAGCCATTTTTAAGAAAATCGCAAAAAATTAAAAAAAAAAAAACTAGTAAAGTAGTATCAGAGACATTTTCCGTGGTAGCCTGCTTCATTTTGTGGTCATCGACGGTTTCGGGCGTTCGCCATCTTCAGGATGCGTTCTTCAGACAGTGTGCCAACACAGACTCGTACAGAGACTGTACACAGACTCGTACAGAGAATCGTACAGAGACTCGTTTTGAAGTCTCTGTACGAGTCTGTGTTGGCACACTGTCTGAAGAACGCATCCTGAAGATGGGCGAACGCCCGAAACCGGTCGATGACCACAAAATGAAGCAGGCTACCACGGAAAAAATGTCTATGTGCTTCCAGCTCTGCGGAACCAACCACCCACAACAAATAGTAAAGTGTACTTCCGGTGAGGAATTTTGACAGATAACCTATTGTCAGATCCCATGGTGATACCCTAAACGGAATATCAAGTTTCAACTTTCTACGGTTTTTCGTTTTTGGGCTTATACTACATACACAACATACACACACACACACACACACAGACTATTTGCTAAAAACCACTTTTTTGGACTGAGGGGACCTTAAAACGGATATTTCCGGTGAAAACTCGATATCAAAAATTTGACACGATTACAATACGGAGTAAGAGGAAGTAAACATGTTTTTAAGAGAATGGTTTGCATGTGTGCGTGTATTAATAACAGAATATCTCAAAAATGGACAAGTCACAGGGAGCTCAAGCTTGGTATTCCGTTTAGCTACTACAACTGCATCAGACACGAAGATTTCAGCAAAAATCTATCCACCGGAAGTGCGTCTTTACTGAATGTTTTTTTATGTTCAGTTTTTTGTGATGTTCTCGCAAAACGGCTCCAACGATTTTCTTTAAAAATTTCGTACATTATCTACATACACAAATATCTATCATTCTTATTTGTAACATTTTGCCCTCTAAAGTACCACTTCAGTATAATATATAGTTTTATCGCCTACATAATATTAATACATATTATTAGCATTCCTAAAATCTCAAAAAATCTTTTATTCTTTAATGTAGCACTTCCTGTTTAACAAATTTTCTTCCTATTTGATACGATCGCGATACTTCTTTTTACAAGGCGTAAGAGAAAGTAACAAAACATGTCTTAAAACATCCTCAAGAGACTTTAGAATACTAACAGTCTTTAAACCATTAAGAAGAGTTTAGTACACTCATTTCTTACCAGCTCACCAGAGAATTTGTCAGCGACTAACATTTTCGCATATTCACGTACTTTATCGCCAACTATTTAACTATCCCATATGTATTATTCTCTGCTAACTAAATAACAAGTGTAATTTATATTTATACAGCTTGTTTATATTACTATCCATTTCCCTTGGCTAATTACGCGAACAACACTTATACTGAACTTCTCCAACATCAAACAATATACACAGGGCTTGCAAAGCTAGTTAATGTGCGTAAAACTACTTGAGTTTAGCAAACCTATAGGCACATTGTAGCTCACCAACACACTTACACAGAGAATAATAGTTTACACACTAACACTTTATAGGCGTTCAGTTTACAAACAAACACCTAAGGAAGCTTCTCGAGATCTTATAGGTCGCTGTGGATTTGACTTTATAACTACTCCTCAACATCTAGCACCTCTCTAAATATATAGAGGGTAATAATTTTATCTAATGCTACACACTTTTAACTCTACACAAAATAAAAAATCTACTGTGAAACACTCACACAACTTTCTCTTATACCTGTTCTCAAAATTATAATTGACAAATGTTATAGTTTGTGTACCAAATTTAACGAAATTCGTCGAAAATTGAAAAAACTGTGAAGTAAAAGCGCACTTCCGGTTTACTGATTTTTTTTAAAACTCGGAATTTTGGCCATCTATTTATTTCTAATTAATTTTGTTTGGATGATAGAATTGTATAATCAACTATGATAGCCATTTAGAGGAAGCTGTAACCCCACCCCTCCCCTAAAAGTGCCCTTAAATGAATTTTCCCAGAGAAATGTTTTAAATAAAAGATGTAGATCTTTGCATGTTTAGTTTATATACGAAGTTTCAAGAAAATCGAGAAAAAGTGAAGAAATCATTTAGTAAAGTGGTAAAATAAACGCACTTCCGGTTATCCGAGTTTTTTCAAACTCGGAATTTCAACAACATATTTAATTCTAATTAACATTATTAAGAAGGCAGAATTAGCATTAATAAACTGAAATAGCACTTTAGATGAAAACCTAATCCCACCCCTCCCCCGGAAGTGCCCTTAAATGAATTTTCCCGGAGAAATGTTTCAAATAAAAGGTGTAGCTCTTTGTATATGCACACGAAGTTTAAAGAAATTCATCGGAGCCATTTTTGAGAAAATTGCCAAAACGTAAAAAAAACAACTAGTAAAGAGGTACTTCCTGTTGGGGAATTTTGACAGATAACGTACGGTCAGATCCCATGGTGATACCTAAACGGAATATCAAGTTTCAACTTTCTACGGCTTTTCATTTTTGAGCTATGCTGTTCTTATACATATATATATACACACACACACACACAGACCATTTGCTAAAAACCACTTTTTTTAACTCAAGGAACCTCAAAACGGATATTTCCGGTGAAAACTCGATATCGAAAATTTGACACGATTACAATAGTTCCTCTTACTAGGTGTAAGAGAAAGTAAAAATAACCCTGATGATAGTCTCACTTAATTTTTTGTCTGGTTTCAAATATATGATCAACTATTTTTACCTTCTCTTATCCTGGTAAAAATGAAGTAGGTAATCATGTCAACTTTCTGATATTGAAATTTCACCGGAAATACATGTTTTGAGGTCCCCTGAGACTGAAAAAGCTCAGGTTTTTAGAAAATAGCCTGCGTATGTACGTAGAATAGCGATAGGTCCAAAATGAAAAATTGCAGAGAGTTCAAACTCACATTCCATTTAAGTGTCACCATGAGATATCTGACAGTAAGTAATCTGTCTAAGTTCCTTAACCTCTTTACCGAATATATTTTTCACATTTTCTCGCACTTTTCTCAGAAATGGATGCAACGATTTTCTTTAAACTTAGGATATCAAACTACATATATTAAAAACTACAACTTTTATTTGATACATTTCATTGGGAAAATTCATTTAAGACAGTTTTAAGGGGAAACATGGGAACATGTTTTACGCTAAATGCTAATTTAGTTTTATTAAACGGTAAATAATGTTGATTAGAATTAAATTTTAAAAACCCTTGGCGCAACAGCCCATGAAGGGCCCCAAGGCTTGCCAGACGGTGTTTGAGTGTGGGGGGGCGTGTGGTAAGCACGCCGCAGTTCCCACGCTGTTTAGTTCTGGCCTTCGCTACCTAGGGCGCTACTAACTGTAGCTTCCCACTTTTTATCACGATGAGTCGGGTGAACACCGACTTTGCCCTCACGGGATTCGAACTCTGAATTGTCGCACCAAAGGCGAGTGAGTTAGCCACTATAGACCAACGATTGAGGGTTAGAATTAAGTATATTGCGTAAATTCTGATGAAATTCGGATGAGTATCGGAAAGTATAATCTTATACTTGGATATTATATACTATCTTACGATCATTTCTTATCATTAATAACTCTACAGTAACCCTGGGCTGACACAGTGTTTCTTCGCTTTGATATAAATAAATAAATAAAAATAGTAAGATAGTATGGATAATTAATTATCAAAGTAAATCTCCTTCAAAAACGTAATTTTAGTTACATATCTCCATTTGTTGGATGTTTCCATTTTTAAAAGGAACAATATGCCTTTGAAAAAGCGAAAAGCAACATTTCGTCTTTCCACTCAGGTATTTAACTCCTTAATTAGGTCCTGATGAAAACTTAGGTAATGTCCTAACATAAACACTTTTTTAAAACCAGTTTATCAACTAAATTTTCTCTTTGCAAATCTATGTTATCACACTGTTTTGACAAAAACATCCTGATGATGGGCGTACGGCTGGAACCGGTCGATGACCAGCAAAAGAAGCAGGCTATCACGGAAAATATCTCTGGAAAAAAAAAAACAACTGATAATTGAAATTCTGGAATTTAACAATAATGGAATTTAATCCTTTAATAAAAAAGTCCTGTTTAGTATATATACGTATATAGTGCAGTCTCGATTATCCATCACGTTCGGGACCAGACGGTTGTCGGATAAGAGAATAGACGGTTAACAGAAAACAAATTGGAGAATTTATATTTTATTAGTTTTTTAAAAACATTCCACTCTGCTTTTTATACGGGGTTGTGACCGAGCCAGCATTATAAGGTTTTTTTGTATTTTTTTAATTTAATTTTTTTTTTTTATTTGTTGCATGTTTTTTCTAATCTTTGATTTTATTCTTGTGAGGGTTTGAAGAAACTCATCATTGTTGACTGTTTTTTAGAATCAGCCCTCACTTTCTGGGCTGCAAGAACTTGCAGTTTCCTTAAAAGTAAATTTGATGTACTATCGCAGTCTTCTTGGTGTTCGTATCGTACGTACCATTCAATAAATTTGGAAATCGAAATTTCGGCTTCGGTGTTAGTAATTTTTGAAAGTTGAATGTCATCTTCTTCATTATCGCTATTATTTTCATCAGTTGGATGCAAATTTGCAATTATTTCGTCATCATTCAAAATAGATTTTGGAAAATCCAGAAATTATATTGCGCCCGCGCCGTGTACAATAAAGAGTACATAATATGTACATATTGTGTGGGCATAAACACCGTGACGGATAATTGGAGGTGACGGATAAAAGAGTGACGGATAATCGAGACTGCACTGTATATATATATTTCAGCTCCTCACCTTCAGTATTTTTCGGACCTCCTATGTTTATTAGACATTTTTGATATAACATGACTTCAATATTTTCCCTTAAGGTCTGGGACCTCGAGTCATGGACACCTTGTATACTTCTATTAACAGGTGTGAGAGTAAGTCGTATTAGTGTTTCACACCAATTTTTTTTCGTTTAAAGGGGGGGCCAATATACTGCGACCTTTCGATCTATTCTACTATGCCCCCTGGGTCCCGCAGGCTGTTTGCCCTATAGCACCCGTACAGATCTTCTAACTGATCATCCTTTCTACAAAACCTCTATCAGGTTAAGATCCCTGAGGAATCCTAATACCCTGACAGGCTCTAGAGAGGCTATATCCCCCTCCTCCAGGTTCTTCAATCTTCTCTGAGTGGCAGCCTCACAGTCTGTTAGGAGATGTAATGGAGGGTCCTCCAGCTCCCCACAAAATCTGCATGAGCTGTCACTTTCCAAACCCAGTTTTCACCAAGTATCCACTAAGTCGGCAATACCCGATGAGGAAACTCGTAAGAACGCTGAGCTTGTTCTTATCAAGCAGATGCAGGCCTCCGATCTTCCAGTTGGTTATAATTTCCCAGGCAGATCTTGGCCTGCCGCAAACCGGGGAGGGAGTTATCAGAGTTGAGATTTCCACGCCTCCTCCTCCTTCTTAAGTTCTTCTAACTGTAATGTGATAACAAGAAGTAAAATATATAATTTTTAATTATAAAAAATTATAACTAGTGGTGCCAGCCAGACGCTATTATTCAGGTTAAGAGCCGCGGTCAGTGCACGGTCAAAGGGACCGCCAAGGACAGGAACCGCCAAAGACACACTGCTTTCAAAAGGGTCATTATACGGTCAGTATACAGAAGCCGCCAGGCCAATCTACAAAAATCAACAAATCACTCAAAAGACCGACCACCTGGCTACAGTCCTTTGATAACTACCATCACCTGTTGCCACACCTGTTCGCTAACCTATTCAAGACCTAGGGTCAACACACGGCAATAAACAAACACTCAAAATACCGACCACCTGGCTTCAGTCTTTTGATAACCGCCAACACCTGTTGCCAGACCTATTCAAGACACGGCAAGAGATGTTTTAGTGTGACCCGTAATTACAGACTTGTCAAAGTGTGAGTGATGACAATATAACGTCTCTCAACAGGAAGTGGGGAGGATTATTCTTCAGTATTTTATCAGCGTACCACAAGATTCTACCAGTGATATAATTCATACATCGGAGCGCGTCCCTATCTAAGTATTTAAACATATATTTATTTATCATCATTATAGTTGTGCATTCTAGTTACAATTTAAATCATTTTAAATTAATTGTAGTTTATCTTTTCAAACGTTTAAATTATTGTTAAAATATACATATATATCTATTTTCGTAAATTAGTAATTCATATTCCGAGTAACAACTCTCTAAAAATCTCTAACTAACTCCCAACTATTCATCGCATCATAACCCTCTTCAAGACATCTGATTCCATTACAACTGGTGGCAGCGGTGGGATCTGATCATCCGATCCATCCGATAACTGATCCCATTACACAACAGAAACCGTTCGCTAACCCTTAAAAAGATTCCGGCCTTAGAAGCGGGTTCGTAGCGCCTATCTTTGCCAGGGCGTCGGCCATCTCATTCCCTTCAATGCCAATATGTCCCGGCACCCACCAAAGGGTAACCTAAGTAAAAATAATATCTTACAGCCGATATTTTTTTCCACGATAAATCAGCTTCATCTAGAGATGAAATAAATAATTTGTCCACAAGATTTACTATACTTTGCATAGCTAATGTTAAAATTACACTTAAAATACTACAACAAAAATTTAAAAAAATCAAAAATTATAAATTTCACGGTTGGAAAATCGTAAAAAAAAATGAAGGATATAAATTGGCTGTAAGCATAAGCCGACAAAACAAGGTAGCGGAAAGTGACAAGTCTGTAATATTAAGAGTGATGCACCAGTAACAAGAGTGAGATTGAAGCACGCTTCTAGAAGACGGCCCTGTCCCTCTCTCACTATCTCTGCTTCACTTCAATATCTACTCAGTTGTTTTTTTTGTGTTTACAATCTTGTTGTTGTTGTTGTTGTATATAATCCGTGAAATCTTATGGACCAGTTTTATTGTCATCTATGTTATGTTGAAGTGGTTTTGTATGTATGTATGTATGCCTGTTTTTATTTGTGCGAACCCTCAAGAAAAGATTCCCGATCATAGTGTTTATTGCAGTAATAGGTGCCAAGTATTTTCTTTCATGCATATATTTTTATACTTACTATAGCTACGTTTCTTTGTTTTCTTATTTTATCACCTCCATCAAGTTTGACACATAATGATAGTGATTGATTTAACATCACTTAACCTTTTTTTTTTTTACTTTTTTTATCACAAACACAATGATGATCGCACACACCAGACCATTGTATACAAATCTATAATATCTAGCTTTCTTATTTAATATTTGTTACTTGTGGGTAATTTTATTTGGTTATTTACCTTATTTATTTTTAAGACTATTTATTTATAAGTATTTGGCGTTTTGCCAATTGATTGATGATGATAATTTAAAAGTGTTATAAAAAGTGTAAAATCGTGATTCACAAAGTGGATTGGAATAGAACAAAATATTCTAAAAGTCCAAAGCTTCTATATATTAACAAAAATCAAGTGATCTTTCACGAAGCTTACAGTCTAAGTCTAATACATTCAACCAGAGTGCGATTTAAAAAAAAAAAAAAAAAAAAAAAATCTGGTGTGAAAACTTAAAAAACTGTTCAGTAAAAGCGCACTTCCGGTTTACGGATTTTTCTTGAAACTAGGAATTTTGGTCATCTATCTATTTCTTATTAATTTTGTTTAGATAATAGAATAGTATTATAATCAAGTGTGATAACATTTTAGAGAAAAACATACCCCTCACCCCTAAAAGTGCCCTTAATTGAATTTTCTCAGAGATATATTTTAAATAAAAGTTATAGATCCTTTGTATGTTTAGTTTATATACGAAGTTTCAAGAAAATCGTCGGAGCCATTCTTGAGAAAATCGCGAAAAAGTGAAAAAAATCATTTTAGCAAAGTGTACTGTAAACGCACTTCCGGTCATCCGATTTTTTTCAAACTCGGAATTTCAAAAATATATTTAATTCTAATTCACATTATTTAGATGACAGAATTGTCTAATAAACTGAAATAGCACTTTACAGGAAAACCTAACCCCACCCTATGCCCCAAAAGTGCCCTTAAATGAATTTTCCCGAAGAAATATTTCAAATAAAAGTTGTAGATCTTTGTATGTGTAGTTGATATACCAAGTTTGAAGAAAATTATCGGAGCCATTTTTGAGATAAACGCAAAAAACTATAAAAACCAACTAGTAAAGTGGTACTTCCGGTTGAGGAATTTTAACAGATAACATACTGTCAGACCCCATGCTGATACCTAAACGGAATATCAAGTTTGAACATTCTACGGTTTTTTGTTTTTGAGCTATGCGGTTCACATACATACATACACACACACACACACACATAGGACCATTTGCTAAAAACCACTTTTTTGGACTCAAGGGACCTCAAAACAGATATTTCCGGTGAAAATTCGATATCGAAAATTTGACCCGATTACAATACTTCCTCCTTACTATAGGAATAAGGAGAAAGTAAAATTTATATATTTATTATTCAACTATATAAGAAATTTTATGTGAAACACTCACATGATAATTTTTTAAATAAACTTCTATATTTCATAAACATTTAATTGGGTTGCTATACAAAGGTGATGGGGATTTATATCTGTTTACCTAACAGCATCCTCTATCTCATCCCCTAGGCAAAGCTTTGTAACAGAAGTTTAAATTTAAATCTAACTTTAAGTCCTCTACGCAAAATATTTCTGAAATCAATTTTTCCTGAATAATATACATTGCAAATTTGAAGAAAATCGTTGAGAAAGTTTCGACTAAATTCCAAGACAACACAAAAATCTATTCTGTCTTATCGCACTAATAAATCTTTTATGGTACCTTAAATATCATATTAATTTGGCACAACCACTCATTGATACTGAAGTGTCACTTTAGAAGAAAGCATAATGTGGCTCTCCTTCGAGCACCCCCCCAAAAATAAATTTTCCTGTTTTTTGGGTGAGGTCTTCGTGATTTGTATGATTGTTTCATACCAGTGTGAAGTACTGGTAGAGTGGTTGATGTATGTTTTAAGGTACGTATCCACCAAAGGAACAATGAGAAACAATCGTAAAATGTTGCACTAAGTTCCAATAAATTGTTTATTGTTGCAATAAACAAAATGAAAAGTTGCTTTGCGTTTCTTGCGGTAAATATCAAAGTAGTCAGTGGAAACACTCGCCAACAATTGGATTGGGAACTTTTTGTTGCGGCAGTGGAGACAGTTTTCCCTGTTTATCCTGTTCCCATTCGGTACTGAGGGATTTTTAAAGACCGTTCCTACCCTCGCGGGGTATACCGGTCCCCCGATGCAAGCATCGGGATCGTTTAACAAGAGAAGGATGTCACTGCCATAATAAGGCTGGTAGTGCTAGGCCTTACCATGACAGAGATGCCCACCCGGGCACTCCCTCGCTTGACCCATTTAAGGGCAGGTTGAGATTCGCTCAACCAGCGCGCAGAGTTGTGACACTCCACTACCACAAGCTAAAGAAGACACTGTGGACCGCGCACTTCCAGCTACGGGCTGGCACCGGAGTTTAATTTATATTGCGGGTCTCCTCCCGCTCAACTCATAACCGAAGTCATTGGAGTTGTTGTTTAAACCACGACCACTACGAGTCCGACCTCAATTACAAGCAATTGGGCTTCGAAATCGACGCTGCTTGCGCCCGTAGTTCAGTATTTCATACTCGATGCCGAGTATAGTGTGACTGATCGCACACCCTATGGTTACCTTCCATCTACTGATTTCTGTCCAGTGCCTCAAGGACAGAGGTGCAGTAACCTAGGAATCCTTGCTGGTAACCCAGCAAGGGGGAAGGGAGAAGGATAGGTCAAGGGAGGGGACGGGAAAACTGGCTCCCGTCCTAGAGAGCCATAGGCTGATTGCACCCTGGAGAGTGGGCGATGGTGTCGCCACATACCTGCGCCAAATTTTCCCCAACCTGGAGAGCCGGTGGCTGATTGCATCTGATAGATGGGCGGTGGTGGCGCCACGTACCTACGCCATTGGCAGTGGTGATAGTAGCGTTGCTGTTTGTTGCGGTTTAGTTGTAGTGCACGTGGAGACAGCTGCTTGTACATTTATTGCGTCTTTTTAATTATGCCGCCACCGATTCACAAGTGAAGCAATGACAAACTAATTGGATTACTCGAAACATACAGAACCGTGGAATGCTTGTGGAACCCCACAGATATAAAATACAAGTGCAGAAATACGAAGCATAATGCATGGTCTGTGCTGTGTGGATTAACTGGCGCGGAAGAAGGAGAAGTGAAGAGAAAGATTAAAAACGTGACAGGCCCAGCTTTTCAGAGAGAGAAAACGATATCGTTCATATAAAAAAATGACTGCATTTATATTGATGTTGCTTTGCTGGAGCCACTGTGTGTCCAGAAACAAATAAACTAGAAACAAAACGTAAATGTTGCTAAAATTAGTTACTTCGATTGAGACAGAAAGTTTCCTTGTATTGCCTCAAGTTCCATTATTGTGAAACAAGCGGCAATACATACCAACAAAAAGTTCTTCATTGTTCCTTTGGTGGATACGTATCTTTAGGGTGGCACGAGTAATTTTGAAAGGGCGATTTTAAGAAATATTTAGAAGAACTTAAGTGAGTAACGAAGTAGTAATTAACCACAATTAAAGGTAACTAATTTAATGACTAGATATTTATATACAAAAAGACTAAACTAAATATAATAAATAGGATAAATAAATAAATATAAGAAGAAAGTGACAGAATTGAAAAGCACATCTTGAAAATATAACGATGAGACGGGTTGGAGACTTGTTGCTGACTGTAGATAATTCAGTGTAGGATTAAATTTTGTTCTCTTATTTATACTAGTTTTGACATATTCCAATGGCGTTGTAATGGTACCGTAAAGATAATGCAACTACAGCAGAGAGAAGAGAGGCCCTCTCTGATTAACAGAGACTACTCTCTGACTTAGGCAGGCTAGAGTGGGAGAACCTGTGTATATAAGCCAGTGGGAATCTATCTAAAGGATCTATCAGATCCAACCACACAACTGTACATCGCATCGTGTCATATCTTTACTCTCACCATTCATTCTATCATTTTCATTATAAAGTCCAGTGCAGTTAGTGTAAACTTAGCTACATTATATTAGTGTCAGCATATCTCGTTCATTTAATCAAACCTAATTTCTCTCCTCAACAACCCCATTATATTGCGTCTTTTACAAAGAGTTTGGCCAATGTGCTGTGTGTGCGCTACCTGTTCCTCACCTTTGTGCATAGCAAACGGTCTAGTTCTTTGTCCTCTAAACTCATTTCTACCTTTCGACTATCTCCATAGTAAGAGGAAGTATATGTAATGTGTACAAATTTCGATATCGCGTTTTCACGGAAATAGCCGTTTGAGGTCCCTTGAGGTACAAAAAAGTGGTTTTTAGCAAATCGGTCTGTGGGTGGGTCGGTGGGTGTGATATGTATGTATGTGAAACCGCATCGCTCAACAAACGAAACAAAGTAGAAAGTTGAAAACTTGATCTTCCGTTTGGTATCACTATGGATCTGACACCTAGTTATCTGTCAAAATTCCTCAACCGGAAGTACCACTTTACTAGTTGGATTTTTTACTTTTTTGCGATTTTCACAAAAATGGCTCCGACGATTTTCTTTAAACTTCAAACATCAAACACACATACAAAGAACTACAACTATTATTTGAAACATTTCTCCGGGAAAATGCATTGAAGGGCATTTTAGGGGAGGGGTAGGGTTAGGTTTCCATTTAAAGTGCTATTTCAGTTTATTAGATAATTCTGTCATCTAAATAATGTTAATTATAATTAAATATGTTGTTGAAATTCCGAGTTTCAAAAAAATCGGATAACCGGAAGTGCGTTTACTTTGCCACTTTACTAAATGATTTATTCACTTTTCGCAATTTTCTGAAAAATGGCTCGTATATAAACTAAACATGCAAAGATCTACAACTTTTATCTAAAACATTTCTCTGGGAAAGTTCTTTTAAGGGCACTTTTAGGGGAGGGGTGGTGCTAGATTTTCATCAAAGTGCTATCCTAGATAATTATACAATTCTATCATCCAAACATAATTAGTTAGAAATAAATGGGTTGCCAAAATTGCGAGTTTCAAGAAAATTAGTAAACAGGAAGTGCGCTTTTACTGAACAGTTTTTTCAGTTTTCGACGAATTTCATTAAATTTGGTACACAAACTATAAAAGCTGTCAATTATAATTTGGAGAACTGGAGTAAGAGAAAGTTGTGTGAGTGTTTCACACCAGATTTTTTTAAATGTATTCTAAGCTTCCATCCATATATTTTTGAATATGCATTTTGTTTCAGCATTCTTCGTAGCCTTATAATTTTTTATTTTATATTTATTTCCATATTTTATAAAGGATATTTCCTATAATTCTTATAATTATTCTAAAAATACATAAATATAATTCAATATTATTTTATTTTGTTACAGATATCGTTGAAGATGGGTAGAAATAGTACGAACGGTTTGTCACCGAATACCGCACCTGCTGACGAACCGCCCGCAATCAAAGTAGAACCACCGCCAATTATTGCACAAAAGAACAGTCACGATAAGCTGGTGAGTAATTTTTTTTTCTTTATTACGTTTTAATTAATAAAATAATTACTGTTACAATCCTGCGCAAATTTTCCTCATTAAAATGGAGGGGGGGGCGGCATTGATTAATAACTGTTTGGTTTACATTTAATTTTATTAGTTAATTTATTGTAATAATAACTTATATACTTTTAAAAATCGGGTAAAAAAAAAAATATTAGGTTATTAATAAAGACATGGAAATACTTTAGCGATAAACGTGCCCACAAACTTGATTTTAATACTAGCAATGGCGGGCATGTAGACTTAATAAGTTTCTTTGATCTACCGACATTTTACAAGGTTTCATTTGTTTCTCAAGACTATGTAATATAATATTATGCAGACACTTGTATGGAATAAGTTTTCTAGGCCGTTTTTTATTTTTTATATATTTTTTTTTATTTATTTATCTATCATATTTCAAAGTAGAAACTTTTAAAAGAACATAGATTAATTATTTGTACAGTAAAGAAGAATATGTAATATTTTTTGAATATCAATATTTCTTGGGAGAAATACATATTAACAGTGTTAACTATGTAAATAAAAAATAATTTTATTACATTCTCTTACTCCTAGTGAGGAAGTATTCGTAATCGTGTCAAATTTTCGATATTGAGTTTTCACCGGAAATATCCGTTTTGAGGTCCCCTGAGTCCAAAAAAGTGGTTTTTAGCAAATGGTCTGCTCGTGTGTGTGTGGGTGGTGTGAACAGCATAGCAAAAACGAAAAACCGTAGAAAGCTGAAACTTGATATTCCGTTTAGGTATCACCATGCGATCTGACTGTGCGTTATCTGTCAAAATTCCTCAACCGGAAGTACCACTTTACTAGTTGTTTTTTTTTTACTTTTTTGCGTTTTTCTCAAAAATGGTTCCAACGATTTTCTTTAAACTTGGTACATAACTACATATACAAGGAGCTACAACTTTTATTTGTAACATTTCTCTGTGAAAATTTATTTAAGGGCACTTTTGGGGGACGGGTGGGGTTAGGTTAACTTCTAAAGTGCTATTTCAGTTTATTAAACAATTCGGTCATTTAAATAATGTTAATTAGAATTAAATATGTTGTTTGAAATTCCGAGTTTGAGAAAAATCGGATAACCGGAAGTGCTTTTGATTTAACACTTTACTAAATGATTTTTTTTTTCACTTTTTCGCAATTTTCTCAAAAATGGCCCCGACGATTTTCTTCAAAAGTACACATATAAACTAAACATTTAAAGATTTACAACTTTTATATGAAACATTTCTCTGGAAAAATTCATTTAAGGGCACTTTTAGGAGAGGGTTAGGGTTACAGCTTTCTCTAAAGTGGTATCATACTTGATTATACAACTCTATCATCCAAATGAAATTAATTAGAAATAAATAGATGGCCAAAATTCCGAGTTTGAAGGAAATCAGTAAACCGGAAGTGCGCTTTTACTGAAAAGTTTTTTTTCAGTTTTCGACGAATTTCGTTATATTTGGTGCACAAACTATAAAATTTGTCAATTATAATTTTGAGAATTGGAGTAAGAGAAAGTTGTGTGTGTTTCACACCAGATTTTTTTTTTTTTTTTTAGTATTTGCGTTATTTTTTTCACAAATGTTGGTGGAGGCAAAAGTAACTTTACAAACATTATCAGCTTTTTTTTGTCTGAGTGGTTAATTTAAATTAAACTTTGAGAAAGTATTGTTTGAAACATTTTACTGAGAAATATTTTGTTTAGAGGCATTCCGTTTTCTAATGCTCATTCAAAAGATCCACAAAAATATGATAAGAAGATTAGTAAAAAAAAAAAAATCTGCTCAATTCTATGGGATTTAGCATGAAATTTGTTCGGAAGAAAATATTTGGCGGATAGGTTCTGATGAGGCAGAGGAGAAAATTTGGAAGATGGAATTGGTTATTGATGAAAAAATCTGATGTTAATACAGTTTTACATTATATAAAATGAAAAATTTACTTTATACATCAAATTATCCTAAAACATGGGGGGGGGGGCGATATCTACTCATGACAAGGAAGAACAAACCAAAGTAACCAAAAACTATTTCTTCTGTCCAAATTCCCAAAACTACCAATACACGCAGAAATTTAGCAAGAAATTGAAAGCTGTGGAAATGGATTTTTTTTTTTTTTTGCATTAAATCATTTGGAAAATCAGAAACGTCAGGATTAAAAATTTGATGGTAAGAAATCAAATGGGATTAGCAAGAACCTTAAAAGATGGTAAACATTTTGAAACAAATGGTAATTACCATTTGAAAAGTATAAGACCTCACACAGTTTCTGTCCAGCGTAAACATGAATATTGTTGAAGATGATTGGTTGATTTGTACAAGTTCCTGAAAGAGGAAATCTGGACTATCTGTACAGTTTAGTCTCATTGATGATCTATCGGAAATTCTTATTATATTGTATTTTACTGATATAAATTATCTTTTAAAAGTGTGACATACATATTTTGGCCTTATGCGTTTGTCTGTTGGCTAGAGCACTAGATTGGTCACCGGGGGAGCCGTATTCCCCTTACCTTCAAAGCCGTGCAAACCAAAATAGATTCTACATTTGCATACATTATTGATCAGTAAGAAATATAAGTACCTCTTTTTGCATCGTGAGAAAGGACAAGATAGGAGAAGCTTTAAAAGTCCTTGCGTTGCGTATACACTTATTATTCGGAGCCAGAATCAATTATACTGCATGAAGTAATATTACTTTCTCTCACTCCTAGTAAGAGGAAGTATTGTAATCATGTCAAATTTTCGATATCGAGTTTTCACCGGAAATATCCGTTTTGAGGTCCCCTGAGTCCAAAAAAGTGGTTTTTAGACAAATGGTGTGTGTGTGTGTGTGTGTTGTAGTCTGTTATGTATGTATGTGAAAGCATAGTCAAAAACGAAAAACCGTAGAAAGTTGAAACTTGATATTCCGTTTAGGTATCACTATGGGATCTGACACTAAGTTATCTGTCAAAATTCCTCAACCGGAAGTACCACTTTACTAGTTGGATTTTTTACTTTTTTGCAATTTTCTCAAAAATAGCTCTGACGATTTTCTTTAAACTTCAAACATCAACCACACATACAAAGAATTTGAGATTTGAAACATTTTATTTGAAACATTTCTCCGGGAAAATGCAATGAAGGGCACTTTTATGGGAGGGGTGGGGTTAGGTTTCCATCTAAAGTGCTATTTCAGTTTTTTTATTAGACAATTCTGCATCTAAATAATGTTAATTAGAATTAAATATGTTGTTGAAATTCCGAGTTTCAAAAAATCGGATAACCGGAAGTGCGTTTACTTTACCACACTTTACTAAATGATTTATTCACTTTTCGCAATTTTCTGAAAAATGGCTCCGACGATTTTTTTGAAACTTCGTATATAAACTAAACATGCAAAGATCTACAACTTTTATCTAAAACATTTCTCTGGGAAAGTTCTTTTAAGGGCACTTTTAGGGGAGGGGTGGGGTTAGATTTTCATCAAAGTGCTATCCTAGATAATTATACAATTCTATCATCAAACATAATTAGTTAGAAATAAATGGGTTGCCAAAATTCCGAGTTTCAAGAAAATTAGTAAACCGGAAGTGCGCTTTTACTGAGCAGTTTTTTCAGTTTTCGACGAATTTCATTAAATTTGGTACACAAACTATAAAAGCTGTCAATTATAATTGGAGAACTGGAGTAAGAGAAAGTTGTGTGTGTGTTTCACACCAGATTTTTTTTTTTTTAGGGGTATTCCTTAATTATGAGGGTCTCTCAGACCAAATGCTTAATTTTATTTGGTCGTTTAGCATTTTTCCTTTTTTGTTTGAGCTGGCCGGTTGCGAAAACCCCCAACATGAAGGACCGGGGGCTTTTTATTCAGGGTGCCCTTCCCTTAGAGAGGTCGCCTTCACTACGGCTGTCGAACTAATGCCTGCAATGGTTATGCCGCTATTGATCGGCTTGGTAATGGGATGGTAAAGGACAGAACGGGGACAGGATTCTGGGTGAATAGGACTACTCGAGTGGGATGTACACGAGTACTGATCTTTTAGTCGCCTCTTACGACACGCAGACTTACAACTGGCCACCTACACGCTGTGAGCTTTATTCTTTGCCGGACCAGCACGGACAGAAGTAATGGATACATCACGTAAAGGTTTCTTCGGTTTGCAAAATATTAGAGTAAAATTTCTCCGTTTAAATTGCAACACTGCATTCTCACTACAACTGATTCTTAGAAATTACTTACTTCCGGCTTCTATTTTCAGCGACTGATGAGACGTCAGCATTCTTTCAAGTTTGTAATATCTCTCATCTTTTGTTTTTATGGATTAATCTGACAAAATCCATCCATTGGAAGAAAGTGCGGCTTTACTGATTTTTTTTAATTTCTCGCGATTTTTACAAAAATTGTTGTTCCAGCGATTTTGTTTTTTAAACTTAGTGTAAAGCAAATAAATACCTATCACTTTTTTTTTCAGAATTTTTTCCTGAGATAATTGATTTTTTTTGTGGAAACTTATGGGTTTTTTGAATTGGGAGAATAGTAGGCGGTAAGATTTCCTCTGTACAATGTATGATTAACCTATATAAGATAATTTAGTATTTTATTCGTCGTAGAATGCATATTTATATTCCTTATTGTTCCATATTGTTTCTGACCGGTTTCGGATTTTCATCCATCGGCAGAGCAAATTCACCAAGTTCGTGTAGAGAGTACACTTCAACGTAATGTTTCTGTTACACTCACACTTATTGGTTTGTTGATTGTATGTATGTGCGGGAGGTTATAAAGTTATGTTACTATGTGTGTGTGTTTAATGACAAAGTGGAATTATGAGGCATGCCAGTAAGTAAGTGTACTGAACTTTTGTAGGTTACAAAAATTTTTATTTGAACAAAAAAATTACCTGGTTACATTAGTACATATGTAAGCTATTTTTCGACATAGTCACCATTCCTCTCAATGCAGGTGGTCAACCGGGGTATTAATTTTTTGATGCCTTCCTCGAAGTAGTTTCCCGCCAACCACTTCGTCCACTTCTCCACCTCCCCCTTCACCACCTCGTCGGTTGAAAACCTTTTTCCACCCATGTGCAGCTTCAGAAGAGGTAAAGAAATAGTAATCTGAAGGTGCTAGGTCAGGGGAATGCGCGGAATGCACGAGGCAAGCAGTTCCTTCATGGCGTTGGCCGTGTGTGGTCTGGCATTGTCGTGCAGCAGGCAGGACTCCCTTTGTCAGCATGCCTCTCCTTTTGTTCTGAATCGCCTTCCGCAATTTGTTTAGGGTCTCACAGTATCTTGCAGAGTTGATGGTCACCCCTTGAGGCATATATTCAATTAAATTTATGCCTTGATAGTCCCAAAACACTGATGCCATGATTTTCTTGGCTGAAATTATGGTTTTGAACTTTTTGGCGGAAGGTGAAGAGGTGTGACGCCACTGTTGAGACTGCCTTTTGGTTTCAGGTGTGTAGTGTGCAACCCAAGTTTCATCTTCAGTAATGATGGAGCTGAGAAATTCATCTCCATGGAAATTGTAGCGCCTCAAAAACTCTTGCCCGACCTTGAATATTTCACACTTGGTGGGAGATTGGATTGCCATTTTTCACGAAACGTGTTGTCACGTCGACAGTTCTCAACGTACTGACCTCGAACCGGTCTCGTTGCGGAGGGGAGGAATCAGGCTACACGACAGTGTAGCCAACATGTCGAGAACAAAATCCCTCCGGTCGTGAGAGCCTCAGTACACTTACTTACTGGACATGCCTCGTATTAAAAATTATGATTAGACATTAGAAAAGAGTGTATAATATAAATAGCATGTATACACATTATACACTATTTTCTAATGTATAATCATAATTTACAATAATTCCAGTTTGTCATTTAACACACACAAACACACACATAGTAACATAACCTTATAACTTCCGCACACATATATACAACAAACAAACCAACAAGTGTGAGTGTAACAGAAACATTACGTTGAAGTGAACTTTCTACACGAACTTGGTGAATTTGCACTGACGATGGATGAAAATCCGAAACCGGTCAGGAACAATATAAATATGCAGGCCACGACGGATAAAATACCAGATGTCATCCAGCATTGCGGATCCATCCATATATTCATCAAACTATATAAGATTACATTACATTAGAAGCATTAATGCAATTCCAAATTTGAAGGAAATCGATTAATCGAAATTCCAACTTTACAGAATTAGGTTTATGAATTTTTTCAATTTTTTTTGAAACCGACTATAACAGTTTTCTTTAAACAAGGAATGCTAGTGCGCAGAAGTAAAGTCCTATCACTTTTATATGAATAAATTCATTGTAGATAGTTCTGCGGAATTTTTTGGCGTTAAATTTTCAAATGTTATATGTGATTAGCATCACGAGTGTGTAAACTGAATTTGCTCTGTGCAAGTCTGTGTTGTCACACTATCTAAAAAACGCATCCTGAAGATGGGCGAAGGCCTGAAACCGGTCGATGACCACAAAATGAAGCAGGCTACCATGGAAAATGTCTCTGATGCTTTCCAGCTCTGCAGAACCAACCACCACAATTACTGTTATATGCGATTGCTTCAATGCTATTGACAATTTCTTTGGGCCTACAATGTAATCACTTTTACTTTTTGGCTGGATAGATGCTTGTACGAGGCATGTCCAGAAAGTAAGTGTACTGAGGCTCTCACGGCCGGAGGGATTTTGTTTTCGACATGTTGGCTACACTATCGTGTAGCCTGATTCCTTCCCTCCGCAACGAGACCGGTTCGAGTTCAGTACGTTGAGAACTGTCGTCGCGACAATACGTTTCGTGAAAAATGTCAATCCAATCTCCCGTCAAGTGTGAAATATTCAAGGGCAAGAGGAGTGTGTCGGGCAAGAGTTTTTGAGACGCTACAAACTCCATGGAGATGAATTTCTCAGCTCCATCATTACTGGAGATGAAACTTGGGTTGCACACTACACACCTGAAACCAAAAGGCAGTCTCAACAGTGGCGTCACACCTCTTCACCCTCTGCTAAAAAGTTCAAAACCACAATTTCATCCAAGAAAATCATGGCATCCGTGTTTTGGGACCGTCAGGGCATAATTTTAATTGAATATATACTTCAAAGGGAGACCATCAATTCTGCCAGATACTGTGAGACCCTAAAAAAAATTGCGGAGGGCGATACAAAAGGAGAGGCATGCTGACAAAGGGAGTCTGCCTGCTGTACGACAATGCCAGACCACACACTGCTTGCCTCGATTAAATGGGATGACCTGAACCATCCCGCGCATTCCCCTGACTTAGCACCTTCAGATTACTATCTCTTTACCTCCCTGAAGCTGCAGATGTGTGGAAAAAAGTTTTCAACCGACGAGGAGGTGAAGGGGAGGTGGAGAAGTGGACGAAGGGGTTGGCGGGAAACTACTTCGAGGAAGGCATCAAAAAATTAATACCCCGGTTCACCACCTGCATTGAGCGGAATGGTGACTATGTCGAAAAATAGCTTACATATGTACTAATGTAACCAGGTAATTTTTTTGTTCAAATAAAAATTTTTGTAACCTACAAAAATTCAGTACACTCACTTACTGGACATGCCTCGTATATGCACCACATATATGTTTATGTTACGGCAAATGAATAATAATTGCTAAATTTAAAGTAAAGATTTCAATTTTGTAATGAAAAAAATTTAAAACTTCAATAAGAGAAAAGTCTGATATGTGTCCATACCAGATTTCGTGTCGTTTTCAGACAATATTAAATGCTCCTAGGTTGTGAAGCGGGATCTATAATGTTTTAAAAAGTTAATTATTATTAATCGCAAATTTTTTAAAACACACAAAAAAAAATTTATAATCTGTCATATCTGTCAATATGAATATCTTTCAAAAAATCTAATTAACAAAAAAAAAAACTAAATATTCTAATAAATATAATAACCTGCCCCAATTTACATAATTTATTTCCCTATCTAACAGAGAGTTATTAATTTAATCATATAGTAAAAAAAAATAAATAAATAAATATAAAAATTAATTTTAATTTAATCATGTCAACATTAAAACTGTTTGCAATTAATTACCAGGAGGAGTTTGTGCGTCTGTGTATGCATGCCATGTGTTAATTTGATTTATGTAATTAACTAGCCAGTAAATAATTTTTTAAGTTTTTTTTTTTATAATTGGTTCTTTCATTTTCTATTTTTTTTTTTTGTATATGGTTAGTTAATAATTAGTCAAAATATTATTAAATTCAATAATGGATTAGTAATAATGGACTGTAAAGTTCTTTATTATAGTGATTTTGTGCATGACCATTATCTAGTAGTTTGAAGAGTATTTCCATTACTAATATGCAACAGAAATGTTCAAAATGCTTGAATTTCGTAACATTCTTTATACCTTGCTGCTCTATTACCAGTATTAATAATAAACCTATTCAAATGAATTTTCCCACAGAAATGTTTCAAATAAACATTGTAGCTCTTAATAGGTATAATTAATGCAGTAAGTTTTAAAAAAAATTTTGGAGCCATGTTTGAGAAGATCACAAAAAAAAAAAAAAGTCAAAAAAAAAGCATTCAGTAAAAGTGGTGAGGAATTTTGTCAGATAACATACGGTTAGATCCCATGATAATAATACCTAAACGAAATATTAAGTTTGAACCTATTGCGAGTTTTCGTTTTTGAGCTATTTTCTTCATTCACACACACACCATTCGCTATTCAGGGAAATTCAAAACATGCATAACATGCATTTCAGAAACTGGACACGATCGCAATACTTATCAGCATTAAGAGATGGAAAAATATTCTAACATTTTTCCCTCTAAACTAGCTACTGCAACTAGTTTTAAGTGGGTTCGTATAGATAAAATACTCTAAACTTCAATAAAGAAAACACCAATTTATTGTTATACACAATAAATTACAAAATACAACACTTAATAATAATTACTTCACAGTTTAAACCATAAAACACTTTGTTCACTTATTATACACTTTCCTCAAACGTACACTTCGTTTGTAACTGGAAAACTCTCTCAATTCTCTGTGGTCCCACTATTTATACCGGTGGAGAACGGTCTGGAACTTCCTCGATTCTTCTACAAAGAGCTAGAGCGCACCGCCAGTGCTTCCTAGCGGCCACTAAGAGAACTTGAGGTTCCTACTTCCTCTCCTAGATGGCACCAATGGCTGCGTTACAATATTTTAACTTGTGAGAAAGCCAGAATGTATCTTCTACATTTTTAAAATGACATGCATTTTTCTACATTTTTTGTATAAGTCAATATTGAAGCCTGCTCATAATTTAGTAGCCCACTAGGCCATGTAGGCTCATATTGAGCTCGTCGATATTCACTCGCAGTTAGCCTTGTTCGCATAAAGAATGCTATGTTATAATCAGAGTTGTTTCTTCCTACTTGAAATTCGGTACAAGAGATTCTGCGTTATACTTGAAAAACCGCCGTAATCCCCCGTAAAGGAGATCTGCTGTAAGATTTATCATTATTATATAAAGATGTTAAAGCGGCCTCTTACACGGTCAATAATATTGACAATACCTTAGCGTATTGACAATAATATTGACCGTGTAAGGTGAAAAAATTGTATTGACGGTCGGTATTGATAAGAGTATTGATGAAATCCGAATTTTCTGATTTTCGTGTATCAATACTAAAAATTGGAGGGGATATTGACAATAATATTGACCGTCTAGGGCTGGCGCCAGTATTTCCATCAATACTCAGTTCAGTAGTTTTATACAACCTTAAAACTAACCTCAACAACAGTGATTCAATACCTTACAAAGGTATTTTGGAAAGATTTGTGTATTAAAATAAAACTTCAATCATACATTTTTTTAAAGGTGATTGTAATTTTTTCAAAGTCTTGTGGGACATACATAAAGGTTTCACAGGTTTCTATTACAGCTTAGCTGATGTTGTTGGGGGGACATTGTGACTGAAAACGTCAAGTCTTCAAAATATCTTCCTGTGGCCAAGTACCTCAGAGTTAAGGCTAATCTTTTCCTAACACTTATACTTTCACTCATATTTCTGTCCTGTCTTTTAAAAAATGGTTCAACCATCTGTAACAGTTTGTTAAAGGTAGGTCCATCCATTCGAAAGTAGTTTTTGAAATCTTCAACATCGCAGAGGCTGATTTCCTTCATAAGTACTAAATGAGAATATTCATCTCTCTTCTTCAACCATTCTTTCATCCAGTGTTTGCGTTTCATTTGACGAGTAGTGCCAAACGCCAAAATAATAGCTACGCAAGCTTTTGTACGATTATTCATTTTTTGGAAGGGAAAAAACCGAGTAAAACCACATAGATTCACTTTCCTAGTGGCAGAAGTAGTAAGTACTGAGCAAAGTTATTGACAATAATATTGATCGTGTAAGGTAATGAAGTATTGAGACCTGTTAGCACGAGTATTGATGGTTATATTGTCAATATTATTGACCGTGTAGGGGCCGCTTATGAGGTCATTGTTCTATCACCAAGAGGCCATTGGCCTTCTTAGCCAATGATGGTTCTACAAATAAATAGTAGCGGGCTTTCCATAGATAATTTCCCTACAAAACATCTTGCTTTTTAACGTAGATAGGTAAGTTTTTTGGGAGTCATCTACTTGATAAAATGCGAACGTTTCTCACATGAAAAGCAAACTTTTTTTTTACGCAAAAGCAAATGAAGTTTTCTCATAGCAGGGCTGTGTGTGTGGGGGGGGGTTCCTAAGGGTATTTGGGGTGGAGTGGTTCTGGGGGAGGGGTTGGAAAACGTATTCTACGCATGTTACAATTGTCATATGACGGATAACTTTTGAATTCTTTTTTTTTTTTTAATTAAAAGTGTGTCTTTGTAAAACTTTGTTAGTGATTTCATAAGCAACTATATATAATTTAAGATAGGATGAAGAAAAAAAACAAGGAATCCTGCTTTTAACCAGTAGCGTAACTAGTAGCGATTTGAAGGCCTTGCAAAATCATATCGGCACTCCCATTTTCGTTTCGGAAAAACTTATTCTCTCAAGTTCTTCGCCATATTTTTCCTAACCATAATTAGGATTAGTGGATGCTACAGAAAGTTTACACAGGATCCAGAGAGAAACTGTACTGAAATAAAAGCAGTGATGTACAGAATAAAATAAAAAATAACAAAACTCCCTCTTCATTTCTGTTTGCTAGTAGCGAAGTGTGTTAAGTTGGCCGGGTCTGAATAGATAGTATGAGGGTGAACACAAAACAACGTTGTGTCTGACTGTTTTAGCGTTGGGGTTTTGGTTTGGTGGTTGGGGCGCTTTTCGTGGTAAAGTCACTTTGTTTACAGTTGACACTACCCTTTGTAATTGCTACTGTTATTTCTAGTAGTATAACATGTTTTAATTGTTAAACATTACTTTTTAGTAAATCTTTGTTATCTAGCTAGTAGATAAGTGGTGATAATGAGTTCAGATTAGTTAGTTTAGTTAAAATTCTACCCAAGTATATAATAATTTGATTTTTATTGGCTTATTCCTTAAACTAAGTTCTAGATAAGTTTATATCCTTTTTTGACACTACAAATCACTTTAGGCCTTCTTTTAGGACTTTCATTCTATAAAACTAGGATCCCTTACCATTTTTCCAGCGGGAATGCCAAGTCAGAAAATTCATAAAATGTCTTGCCAGTAATTGTTTTTTTCAATTTTTTGTGCAAAGGAAACAAGCAATTTTAACGACTTCCAGTTTATATAGGCTCTATTAAACAGTGCTCGGACGAATTTATAGATACTACCTATAATGGGACTTGCCATTCTTGTCCTCTAAGGATTGGGTTATAACCCCACAGCATTTGAAGTAGGATCTTGAGGCTAGTCTGGAGAAAAGGTTTTTATGGAAAACTCGTGCTGCCGCGTGGGGGATCTTCTTTCATTCAGTTCAGTTGGTCTGGTTGAAATGCTGAAAGGACCACACATCTCAGACCTCAGTGTCAGTTTGTCTCCTAGGAACCTGGAAAGTGGGAGTAAGGCAGTTGAGTCTAAGAAAGATCAAACTGTTGGAGGAATTGGAATGGAGGAGGTTTCCCAAATGAGAGAGTATTCTCTTTTAGAGCACGCAATAGGTTGAGAAATCCGTCCCAAAACCGGAGCGAACGGTAAGTTGTGAGAGTTGGAATTGAAGGAGATTATTATTATTATTATTGGTCTGTGAGAAGGAACCAAGCCTTATGCTATCCAAAGCCCCCCTGAGCCTATATAGCTACCCCAAAGAAAAACAACAACAAACAGGGTATCCGAACAAAATTCCAGATCTGGGTTTAATCTATCTAAGATATACAACTGAAACAATTCCAAGCCGTAAATATTATGTATTAATCTTTCTGATTATGTAAATTTTTAAATAAAATATTATTATTATACAACTGAAACTTCAAACAAATTGGACAATTACTCTAAGTGGAAAATTGCCTAAGTTTTTCCACAGACATCCTGTTTCGACCAGAAGTCCTGAAAGAGAAGTCTGTTGGATCGTCAATAAAGACGGAGATATATATGCCACCAAATTTCTGTTTACCTTCTCACAATCAGAAAATGCTTCGTAACCACTGGCCCTAGCAAGCTGGTTTAGTGAAAGATGTATGTAAAACAGTAGGCCGCAAAGACAGACTTTCGACAGTTATAGGCCATGAAATCGAACCCATTTTCGAATGAATTACTACCCAGCCTTAATGGTACAAAGGATCATAAGCTTTAACCGCTAAGACTCACAAGCTGAGACCTAGCAAAATGTAGGATGGAAGTAAAAAATAGGTTTGGCTAGTGCTAGTAAGATACAATTCTAGAATCTCCTCCGTACGCTAAATAGGTCCAAACTTGCTCATGAGTAAGTTGTAAAACATAAGATTACCTGGCCCTGATATTCAAGACACTAAAGAGGACAAGAGTAGATACTTTTCCCAAGATGGTAATACATACGTGAACGAGAGTTTTGCAATCTGCTGGTTTTAAGAGCGCTACTTGTCAGTAGCGTTGGCTCTTCAAAACTAGAGATTTCCTGTGCGATTAATTGGGATGTTAGGGATACCAGAAACAATCAAAGTTTTATGAATTTTTTCTTTTTGTTAAACAACCTAATATACTAATTATTATAACTGTGGTATTTAAAAAATAATTCCACAGTGGATGATGTGAAGCTTCATGACAGCCGAGCTGATTACTTTAAAAGATTTTGGGTTTTTCAAGAAGACTGCAAAATATCAAATTGAATCTCGTGCAATTTTTTATTTCTCTTGCTCCTAATATGTAGGAAAATTGATTTTTGGGGGTTCTGGGGGAACAGCAACGTTACGCTTTCGTCTAAAGTACTACTTCAATTCAATGTATGTTTCTACTTCCTATATACATACATTAGGGCATTGCTAGATTTCCAAATTTAAAAAAAAAAAAATTAATCGGAGTATTTGATTGTTTCTGGAAAACCGCTGAGAAGATTTCCTTTAATGTTTGTATGTTAACGTCAATGAAGTTAGGAACTTTCATTTTTATTTCTAACATTTTTCTGAAAAAAATTGTTTGTAGTTAGCTCGTTAAATCTGAGCTCAAAATTCAAATGTGAATGTTCAGTATTATTGGCCACTCTTAATGTAATCATTCTGTACCTGGTCCTAATAATAGGTTGACCCCCCCCCCAACCCAATATATTTAAATTAGGACAAATGAACAAAATTTGACTTATTATTATTAACTTATTTTTGAAAAATTGGTCACGCTTGCTGAAAGTTACAAAGACTTCCTCTGAAAAATACTCTCTGTGATTATAAGTGATAAAAAATTCAATCAAAGGCGATTTTAAAAGTTGTATAGGATATATATAGAGAGAGAGTGAGAGGGTATGATAGCGTAAGTCCTTTCCATCCCCCCAACAGAGTAAAACTACAGATAGTTTTATTTCAGAATACAATCTTCTATACAGGAGACTGCGTTGGGGTTTCTCTATTTGACCATGTGATTTTCTGCTGCTTAGTTGAGGATTAACCTAGCTTTTCCTTTGAAATTATGGTCTACCCGGGCAAAGTACACGGAATGGTCTCATTCAAGGCTAAGTGCTTCGTAAAGATTATTACCTACTGAAGAAACCAGTTAAACCATTTCTACTAATTCTAAGATTTTCCTAACACACAGTTTATCTATTAGCTGAATACTTACTTACAAAGTTATATAACCATTGTGGGGCTCTCAATTTACAATCTATTATTAGTGCAATCTCTTAGCAAAGTATTCATGTTTTTGTTGTTTTTGGAGGACCCCTTTGTCAGACAAAACATGTTTTTAGCGAATGGTCTTTATGTTATCTCTATCGTATGTGTGCGTATAGGTGTGCAGGGCTGGTTCTAAAATTTTTGCTAGCCCCGTTGTATTGGAAACAGATTTCTTGGTATCGGGAGTTGAAGTGATGAGAAGGCGATTGTTAGTTAGAGAGTTGTTATTCGAAATACGTACTACTGAATAATGAAAATAAACTATATTTGAACAAATAATTTAAAGTGTTTTGAAATAGATAAACTAAGATGCACAATTGTAACTGAATATAAGAATTATGAAATGAATATAAATATTAAAGAAATAGTGTTTAAAACCTTGAATAGGGACGCGCTCGCGATGTGTGAAACTTAACTGCTTGATAACTCGAACTGACGTGAACTGATGTATACTGGTCGTGAACTGATTTGTAACTGATCCGCTCGTCCAGTGGGGCAACGTTATATTTGCATCACTCACACATCGGCTGATGTGTAAGTACGTGCCACACTAAGACATCTCTCCTAGTCTTAGGGGGGAGGTCGGTGGCCGGGGTGGCGACGCTTGTTAACAGATGGTGGCCAGGTGGCTTCTTGAGTGTACATTGACCCTTGTCTGAAAGGGTTTTGCCGGCGGCGGTTCTTTTGACTGTGTATTGACTCCTGTTTGAAAGGGTTTTGCCGGCGGTTCTTTTGACTGTATATCGACCCCTGTTTGAAAGGGTTTTGCCGCAGTTCTTGACCTGCAGATAGCGGCTGGCTAGAACCACTAGTTATAATTTTTAGATTTATTTATTATTTAAAGATTATATCTTCTTTCTTCTTGCCATCACATCACACCGGTGCAATCCAGCGTGCTGCCACAGCACCAACCTCAAATTAAATTTAGGAATTTTGAAAACCATTATGATCAACATTACTTTATTGACCATGAGAAAAAAATACTGCTCTCAAATGTATCACTTCAGTTCAGTGGACGGAGCTTCTTTAGTAGTATTAAAACATTGTATTGATACATTTCTAGAAATCCAAATTTGAAAAACAACGGGTTGTAAAGTATACTTCTATAATGGGGTTGGTTGGATGGAAAGAATTGGTCTGATGAAATTAACAAGACTTGGTTAACACTGTAATATAATAATGAGTTATACTGACTGCCTGGACTTTACAGTAAAGATGGTAGATTAAGATAGAGTGGAAGGAGTAATGACACGTTATGACTGGTGAACTATCTTCTCAACTAATTTGAACTATTTCTTCTCTGTGAGAATATTTCTAATCCGAGAGAGTGGTCCTATGATTTGTTTCTCTTCTCTGCTCTCTTTGGATACTGTTACATCATCCACTCTAGTCTGAGAGAGTGGTCCTAGCGTTTGTTTCTCTTCTCTGCTCTCTTTGGATACTGTTACAGTTCAGAGCTCTTGGGAATTTTCATGAAAACCGATACAACGATTTTTTTTAAAAAGATATAAAGCTATAACTTTTCATGTTTCCCAAAAAATTTAGAACAGAAAAATAACTGACTAACAGGAGTATTGCACGGACATTACAGAACTGATAAGGTGAGTAGAAATAATGTAAACTGAACTGGTAGAGTATTGGTGATGGTGATGTTTTCTTGAAGAATGTGTGCATAAGACTGAATTACAGATACCGTTAGCCCTTATTATATACTTGCTAAGAACTTGCCCTACTTCTCCTTCCATATCTTCTAGGGGGTTGATTATAGACGGATCTTGATCTCCCCTAGCTTGTTGTAGGGAGATACGTTAAATCTCTTGTGACGTGGCATATGACGTAGCATCACGCTCAGATTGCATATGATTTTTTGCTGCCATCAATCCCGTTACACTATACGGATATTTTATCTATTTTAAATAATACCTAAGAGAATAAAGTTACCATGGTAAATTGTTTAATGGCAATTCTTGTATTTCTTTCCAATCAATTTGCTGCTTAGCACGTTTATTTTCAGACAGTACCATTTTTCACCACCACTGAAGTTCAGACTATATCCAATGTTTGTTGTTTTACCGCTTTATTATCCTTTGTTTGTTTTATTATAGACTTTTATAATCTTGTTGAAAAAAGACTTTTATATTTTTAATCTGTGGTTATCAAATAACTAGATACATTCCCTAGTCCTAGAATTTAGATAGATGCTTTCATATTTTTTTTTTGTTTAGTAAAAACAGAAAATTCCTGGCCAACTAATGCTTTTAATTAAAAATAAATTGCATGCAAAGATGGAGTAAGATATGGTATAAATGTTAATTATTCCAATTAATTTAATTAAGATCATATATCCTTTAATTATAATTAAACAAACATTTCTCCTTCTTTTTTTCTCCAATTTCCTTTTTAATTTATTTATTTTTCTTTTAATTATTAAACTCTTTTACCTTGTATTCTGTAAATAAAGGAAAAACTTTACTGCTAGTATTAATTTCATTTTTTTTTTTTTTTTTGATGTTCGTAACGATCGCTATATTTTATATTGTAAAAGGATATTGAGGTACGGTCAAAGAAAACTCATTTTTCACCGACCTTTCGGCAAATTTATTGCCTTTTTCAGGGTACAAATTTTCCTGTTTGAATTTCTTAAAAACTGCAGTTTAACTTGTGATATATTATTGTACTGAAATGTTATTGGTGTGATGCTGTGTTTGTGTGCTGGTAGCTTGTGGCGTGAGCAGTTTAGTAAAAGGGCTTGTAAGTATATATGCTTTAGAGAGAAGTATTAGTAATAATCAAGAGAGCACCACTGTTTTTTTAAAATAAATATATTCTATTAAAATAATAAGTACAAGTTATTTGCAAAGGAAGTATAAACTTATTAATATATTGTGGAACTGTCACTGGCACTGAGTTTTAGAGAGCAGTCCCTGAAGCAAGGGTTCTGGCTTTGAAAGCAGAATGCCGACTGTCCGTCAGAATGCCTTCTCTTACAAAACAGTTGGCCAAGTGGCATTGTATTAATTTAACGGATTCTTGCGCCATTGTCTCTTGGTTTGCATTGACCTAGATTGTAGTATACCTGGCTCTATCCCCATCACTAAATACAATATTTGAACTATCTAATTTTCACAAAACTATTTTCCAAAACTATTATTTTTCCATTTCGTTCCTCCACAACAGTACCATCAACACTTGGTGATGGTATATCACAAGTTAATCTGTAGGGAAGGGAATAGCTAAGTGGTTAGCTAGCATACTGGACTCCCGTGCGGAGGATCGGGTTCAAGTCCAACTGTGCTGCCTTTAGATTTTTTTTCTTCCTAGGAGCCTCTACAGCACACTGTGCGGTGATGGACAGTGTTGTCTATTACGATAGGCCGGCAGTACACTGAGAAAGCTCCAGACGGCAATCACCATAGATGTTGACGCGCCTTAAATTAAAAAAACAAAAAACAAAGTTAAACTGTAGTTTTTAAGAAATTCAAAAAACGAAAAATTTTACCCTGAAGAAGGCAATAAATAAATTTGCCGAAATATCGGTGAAAAATTGAAAAAAGAGTTTTCTTTGACCGAACCTCCAATATTCCTTGTACAATATTCTTTTGTTTATTCTTTTGAAATTAATAGTTTTTTTATGCTTGTGTGCAAAGAAAAAATTTTAATTTGGCTTATTTATAGTAATTAGTAATTTTCTTCTTTTTTTTCTTACTATATAAGATGTGATTATGATCGTGTCAAATATTTGCAGTTTTCAACGGACACTAATGTTTTTGAGATTCCCTAAGTTGAAAAAAATGTTTTATGTGTTGTTCCAAATATCTCAAAAATGATAAATCACGGGACGTTCAGATCTTAGATACCTTCCCAGTTACGTACTACCAATAATTAATTCATCTTGACATGAATGTTTTAGTCAAAATCCATCAATTGGAAATACGACTTTATTGATGCTTTTTTACCTTAAAAAATTTTTTTGAAAATAGGTTTTTAACGATTTTGTATAAACTTCGTATCGTATCTTACATAGACATTGCCTGCCATTTCTATTTAAAGCATTTTTTTCTAAGAAAATTGATTTTTTGGGGGTTCAGCGACGTTAAATTTTTCTTTAAACTGCCATTCCACAGTGCAATGTTATAGTTCTGCCACTTATATAATATTAAGGTACATTTAGCAGCATGGGAGAATTCCACATTGATAGTTTTGAAAAATAGTTTAAAATATTTTATAGTTTGAAAAATAGAATTTTGTAAATATTTTAAATGTATCTTTTAGTGCAGTGAAAAGAGCCAGATACTATAATTTAAGGTCATTGCTATAAAGAGACAAAGCACAACAATCCGTTAAATTAATACAGTGCCACTTGGCCAACTGGTTTGTAAGAGAAGGCATTTTTTCAAGACAGTCTGCATTCTGCTTTCAAAGCCAAAACACTTGCTTCAGGAATCACTCTCTTAAACTCAATACCAGTGATAGAGATTTGTCTTTATTCTAGATAAACATCTGAGTTATTAAGATATAGTTGTGAATATTGAAAATCATTTAAATTCACTTAGAGAATATATTTATTTCAAAAACAGTGGTGATATATTTCTCTCTCTTAAACATTTCTACTTACAAGCCCCTTTTACAAAACCACTCAAGCCACTACAAGTCACTACAAGCTACCACTACAATCTACAACAACTCAACATCACCAATAACATTTCAAATTATATTCTTTAAACTTGAAATGCTAACCGCAAGGATATAATGGTACTTTTCTTTGAAGGGTTATTCAAGAATCTGTTGATGTTGAATTTCAATTGTTTTTTTGTGTTTGTTAAGTGTTATTGGTGCTCACTCTTCTGAGTGCAAAAAAAATCATTCATCTACTACCTCTTGGGTGGGTACATAAACCCCCCATTATCTCTATACTTATGATACCGATAAATGAATAAAGTTTCAAGTTTGTCAATTAAACAAATTCTGTATTTTATATTGAGTAAAAAATTTGTTTACTTTCTCTGAAATTTCCTTCTACTCCCCTAAAAACGCGATGCTAATTTTCTCGTCTTAAACAAGCATTAATGGGACAATTCCAGCATATAGAGCAGCAGCCTCTAAAGATGATGCTCCCAACAATGAAGAGCAGCAATTACTGGTAGATCTGGTATTTTATCCGTCGTAGCTTGTATATTTATTTTCTTCCTGACCGGTTTCGGATTTTCATCCATCGTCGTAATACTTCCTCTAACTGTCAGACACCTAACACCTCAGACTGTAATAGACGAAAGAATTTAAATTTTTTTATTTGAACTCCTCAAAGATGAATAATATTAAGGTGGCTACAGACTATGCATGTATTCGCGATTCGTGATTCGTAATGCGTGAAACGCGGCCAGTTCACGAATAGTGTATAGGGACTTGTTTGTTAAAAATCGATTCGTAAACAACATGATTTCTGTGTGCACAGTAATTCGCCGCTCTAAAGAGCGGTAAATTGATAAATATCGAAGGCTGCGCATCAGCACAACTTGTTTGTTAAAAATCGATTCGTAAACAACATGATTTCTGTGTGCACAGTAATTCGCTCTAAAGTGCGGTAAATTGATGAATATCGAAGGCTGCGCATCAGCACGAACCGCTGATTCACTAAAGTTCGGGCAGTGTTCATAGTTAATTCTCCATTCGTTGTGCGCGCTAGTTTGTTCGAGGCAGTTATGTTTACATTTAATTCCGCGTTGTTGTTTTTTTTTTTTTAAGGATAATTAAAAACAATGGCCGAAGAAGATAACAGGCAAGAATACGAGTGGTCTGATGTACGCTTTTTCGTATAGAACTGACTCCAGAGAATGAATCGTATGAACTTAATATTAATTACCTGTCTCTATTACTTTCTCTTACTCCCTAGTAAGAGGAAGTATTGTAATCGTGTCAAATTTTCGATATTGAGTTTTCACCGGAAGTATCCGTTTTGAGATCCCCTGAGTCCAAAAAAGTGGTTTTTAGCAAATGGTCTGTGTGTGTATGTATGTGAACAGCATAGCTCAAAAACGAAAAACCGTAGAAAACTGAAACTTAATATTCCGTTTAGGTATCACCATGCGATCTGACTGTGCGTTATCTATCAAAATTCCTCAACCGGAAGTACCACTTTACTAGTTGACTTTTTTACTTTTTTGCGTTTTTCTCAAAAATGACTCCAAAGATTTACTTCAAACTTGGTACATCAACTACACATACAAAGAGCCACAACTTTCATTTGAAACATTTCTCTGGGAAAAATCATTTAAGGGCAGTTCTCGGGGAGGGGTAGGGTTAGGTTTTCATCTTAACTGCTATTTCAGTTTATTAGACAATTCTGTCATCTAAATAATATTAATTACAATTAAATATGTTGTTGAAATTCCGAATTTGAGGAAAATCGGATAACCGGAAGTGCTTTTGTTTTAACACTTTACTAAATATGATTTTTTCACTTTTTCACGATTTTCTCAAAAATGGCCCCGACGATTTTCTTGAAACTACACATATAAATTAGACATACAAAGATCTACAACTTTTATATAAAACATTTCTCTGGAAAAATTTATTTAAGGGCACTTTTAGGAGAGGAGTAGGGTTACAGCTTCTTCTAAAGTGGTATCTTACTTGATTATACAACTCTATCATCCAAATGAAATTAATTAGAAATAAATAGACGGCCAAAATTCCGAGTTTGAAGGAAATCAGTAAACCAGAAGTGCGCTTTTACTGAATAGTTTTTTTCAGTTTTCGACAAATTTCATTAAATTTGGTGCAAAAACTATAAAATTTGTTTGTTATAATTTTGAGAACTGGAGTAAGAGAAAGTTGTGTGAGTGTTTCACACCACATTTTTTTTGAATAGTGATACACTCAACCATCTGCGTTTTTTCCGTTTTTTTAAAAAAACTTCTTCTTCTTTTGCGCCATGATTATAAAAACAGCACTAGCTATTGCCAGATCATCATCACTTTCCATATTTTCAGCGCAGAAATATGTACATACAATTTAAAAATAATATACATGTACCTACTGAAATAATTAATATATAGGCTTTGCTCGTGCTCACAAATTTCTGTGAACTAATTTGAAACTGCGTACGAACATGGATAAATCACGCACCACGCATACGAATCTTAAACAAACGCATAGTCTGTATGCTCTGTTTGCGAATTACTACGAACTGGACGAATCAGGCATCGCGCATCACAAATCGTGAATGCATGCATAGTCTGTAGCCTGCTTTAGAGATATTGGCATTGATATCTTTTTCCATCTTTGAGAAATGTATTTGTAATAAATATGTCTACATTATTCTCATTATTATTCAGATAATAATGTATTTGTAATAAAAGATGCAGATAGAAATAAAATAATACAAATTGAAGTTATTGTAGTTTTTTAAAAGTCCCTATTGTTTCAGAGACACAAATAATGAATTTTGCCAGTGATTTTCATGGTTAAATTCAATATAAATTGTTGAGTTGGGGCTATGGCTCCCAGTCCCCATTTGTTATATTAAGGTTATCCATTCATATAAATCGGATACGCTTTCACTTTTTATTTATTGAGTCAAATAAATCTTCACATAATCTATGTGGGGCTTAAAATGTTATTACCTCATCTCTTTATTTATTTATTTATTTATTTATCTGTTCATACTGTTTTATTTTACAAATGAACATAATAAACAGAAAATACATTTCTCAATATAAATTGATTTATTCTTATTTGATATTAGAATTAATCTTTCAATTATTTGTACGAACTTAATGAATTTATAAATTCTACGATCATAATACTAAGTATTCGAAGAATGCATGCAAACTATTTCAATTAAAAAATGTAACTATTTAAAATTAAATGCATGCAGTTCTCTGTTGAATTACAATAGAAATAAAAAATAAAAAAATTGAATTAAGAGAGGTTACGTGCAATGTATTTTTTATTAAACTTGATACTACATGTCATGTTTGTTTGTAGATTTTTCATTGTGATTTAAAAATTGAGAATTAGATTTTTGAAACTACCTATTTCTTTTTCTTATAGAAATTCGCAACCATTATCCTTATAACTAAACCCAACCATCTTCCTTCATTTTACCGGCTAATCCGTTTGCAATCTATGATGGGTAAGATACTTGAATGAATGGCTTCGAATTTATCCTCTCCTGGAAGATTTCCTTCTAAATCCTATTCAACAATCCACAACAATGCCGCCGTAATATTGACGCTATCTCATCCGCTTATCTCACCAACGAAATGAGCAGAATAGTGCCCCGGGTGTTTTGCTGGACTTTGCCGCCTAGGCGTTTGACCGGGTTTGGCATGCAGCTTAGTGTGGATATTCAAGCGAGCCTTTCCCTCTGGCTACTATATGATCCTGAAAGCACACCTGTCTGATCTTTCCTTCTGGGTTCATTCTGGCTCCTCCTAGTTCTTCTATCTTCCCAATCCTTGTTGATGTTCCCCAAGGCACTGTCCTAGCTTCTCTCTTATATGTTTTGCATACTTCAGATATACATTCCCACCCGAAAACAATCCTCCATTTTATGCAGATGACATATTGAAATGTGGTTTGGTGTGATGTGTTGTTGTATGTTTGTAGTAGCGTGTAGCACGAGCGGCTTTGTAAAGGGCTTGTGTGTTTGTATGTTTTAAAGAGAAGAAGCGAAGTAATATGAAATAAATAAGAGAAAACACTGCTAGATTAAATTAAATATATTATCTTTAAAGAATTTTAAAAACTTTTCAATATCACTATAATATGCTTATAAAATCAATTATTTAAACTTTTATAACTGGCATTGAATTTAAGAGAGCGATTTCTGTTACAAATGTTCTAGTTGAATGACTAATTCAGACTGTTCTTGTTGGAAGGCAGAATTTAGACTGCTTAAAGAATGCTCTGCTCTAGCGGGGGATTTTTCTCCTACAAAATAGTTGGCCAAGTGGCATTGTCTTACCCTAACGGATTCTTGTCCCTTTTATCCTCTTCAATAGCACTGACCTTAATTTAATAGTACCTGACTCTTTCTCCTTCACTAAAATACACTATTGGAAGTAGCTAAAATTCACTACTTTATTTTCCCAAATTATTTCACTTAAAATATTGTCAAAATTCACTAAACTATTTTTACAAATTGTTACTTCCACTACAACATGTATGTAATTGCTCCAAATGTTCTGTGGCACATTGATATTTTATTTTGAAGTATTTTTTCCTTTCTTTCTGTTAGTAAGGATTTTTTTTTATGAATCTATTATTTAGGGAATATCCTACCTTATCTCAACAGGTATACTCCATGAATAAAAGGAAGTTTTTATTCCTACAATTGAGAATAAAAATTACATATCTAAACTTGCTAGGAGTTTATTTTTAATTCTTCGGTTGGTTAGTCATTGTTGCTATTGTATGGAGATGAGTTTGTTTTGTATGTATATTAGGGAGGGGATCCAATAACCTAACGCCTTATGGTAGTAAAATAATGTTTATTTTTTTCATGTATTCTTAAGACGTGCTTTACTTGCAACTGCTTATAACAGGTGTTTTGGACATTGAGGGTTAATAAGCGTCTTTCGACACACATTAATTGTCACTTATACATACTAAGGCTTTAGATTGGAAATTGACCCCCAAATTCGCCTAAGTACAAGTTAGTAGCGCTTCATGGAAACGACTTGTATAAAACTTGAGGAAATTACTTTGTTGTGAACCCAGTAACTTTGGTATTGTTTTTTTTTTTTTACACGCACACTGTATGGGCCGTTCCCGAGCTCTCGAGAATAACAGCCCAATGATCCCGAAACAAGAATGATTCCCAAGCAAGAATATATGAGGGAAGGGCACAACAAAGTACCTTCATAAATTATAATGAATTTATGCCACCATAGCAAAACAAGCTAACAAATCGCATCGCATTTATACTCATTCACACAATAAATAAATTCATACTTCACGCATACAGACAAAATTCCTATCCTAATTGACCTCTCAGTACTCGATATTCCTGAGAGGCCCGCTAAAAACTCGATAACTACCCAATCTAAGTCATTCATTCCACAGTCATATAAGAAATTACTAATATCCCACACTTACCTCGAAAATCTCCCCACAGTGTACCACGTCTTAGAGCCTCTTCTGCAAACTTTTTAAAGGCATCGTATGCACTGAGATTTTCCAGCAACAAGGTTAGTGCATCATTATCAATGCGAACATGATAGCCTATAGCATTCCAAAAATTTTGCCCGGAGATCCTCATAACGAATACATTCAAAAATAATATGTTCGGCGGTCTCCAATTCACCGCAACGACAGCAACCATCACTTACCAAACCCATTTCATACCACTTTCCCTTAATTTGCCCATGGCCTGTCACTTGCCTGGAGACCGCGTAAGAAAAATCTATGGGGACTATTCTTCTACCCATTAGATCGTCGTGTCTGGCAAAAACCTGTAGGTGGTCTTCCCCTTTGGAGAGTAAGACCAGCGATATTTCCATTGCAGATTCGGTATTGGTGTGTAAGATTTAATTTTAATAGTATCTATCAGTTTCTAATAAGTTTTACTGAGCTTTCAGCAGTTTGCCAAGCGAAGTTTTTCATTTCCAGCGAGTATTTTTATAAAATATGCTCCTTTAAATACCTAAAGAATAAACAATCTCAAAATCTATGTGACAAAGCCCTCACGCATTGGTCTAGTGGCTAGCGCACTCGCCTTTCGTGCGAGAATTCAGGGCTCGATTCCCGTGAGGGCAAAATCGATGTTGACCTAGAATCACAGTGGGAACACAGTGGATAACAGTGGGAACTACAGTTAGTAGCGCCTAGGTAGGGAAGGCCGGAACTAAACTGCGTAGGAACTGCGGTGTGCTTACCATACGCTCCCCTATTCAAATCGCGGTCTGCCCTTGGCCCTTCATGGGCTGTTGCGCCTCAGGGTAGATGACAAAATCTATATCCATTAGGGTTTTTCTACAATTTCCTAGAAAATTCTTGGTATTTTCTTTGATGATCTTTTTATTCCCTGCAGTCACCTAGTTCTAATATTTGCCATAACCTATATTAGATTATATTTACAGAAAAATAAAACGTCATTTATTGATAATGAATCATTTTAATGAACGATTTTTAGCTTTAAAGGAGATATTGAATTTTTCCACTCAAATAGCAAATCTTCATCAACCATTTTTACACTTCTGCCACACTCAAAAATTTATATTTTATGGCATAGGGAAACCGTAACAAGAGAATTGCAAATTTTTAATATGATTGGGTCTGCATAGATGGTGCAAAAAACTGATTTTACAAGTAAGTTTTTATGAGGATATTTTGAAGATGGTTTACGCCCCATAATCGGTAAAAGTAGCAACAAAATGAAGCACAGAAAAATCTTTTGACAGATTTGTAGTTCTTTTTACTTTCTCTTACTCCTAGTAAGAGGAAGTACTGTAATCGTGTCAAATTTTCGAGATCGAGTTTTCACCGGAAATATCCGTTTAGAGCTCCTCTGAGTCCAAAAAGTGGTTTTTAGGAAATGGTGTGTGTGTGTGTGTGTGTGTGTGTGTGTGTGTGTGTCTGTGGGTATATATATGTATGTGAACAGCATAGCTTAAAAAACGAAAAACCGTAGAATGTTTAAACTTGATATTCCGTTTAGGTATCACTATGGGATCTGAGAATACGTTATACGTCAAAATTCCTCAACCGGAAGTACCACTTTACTAGTTTTTTTTTTTACTTTTTTGCAATTTTCTCAAAAATGGCTCCAACGATTTTCTTGAAACTTATTACATCAACTACACATACAGAGAGTTACAAATTTTTATTTGAAACATTTCTCCGGGAAAATGCATTTAAAGGTACTTTTGGGGGATGGGTGGAGTTACGGTTTCCTCTAAAGTGCTATTTCAGTTTATTAAAGAACTCTGTCATCTAAATAATGTTAATTAGAATTAGATGTGTTGTAGAAATTCCGAGTTTGAAAAAAAAAACGGATAAACCGGAAGTACATTTACTTTATCACTTTACTAAATGATTTTTTTTTTTTTCACTTTTTCGCGATTTTCTCTAACATGGCTCCAACGATTTTCTTGTTATATATAGAACATTTAGACTAATTAAAGATAAGTGATCTAAGTAATAAGAGAAATAAATGACATTGGTATGCAAAACTGAATACTATTGGACAATACATATTAATTTATAAATGATAAATGATAATGAAAGAATAAACACAAAATAAATAAATTAATTAAACAAATAAGTTTCAAATTAAATAATCCAAGATCATGCCGCCTTCTTAGTTCAATCACATGTTTATAGTAGCGCTGCACAAATAGGCTTAGAAAACAAATATTATCAACAGGCTGTCAGGATTTTAATTTTATCCTTCATTATTATATCCTATCCTATCTTAATAACAGCGTTAATAAATATTGTTATGGGCTTGCCCTCTTATCATATTCTCGCCTAATCCCTGACCTGACTACTAATAATAAAAATATGGTATGAAACACTCACATGCAGTTTATCTTATTGCATTTTACAGAATTATAGATGACAAATTTTCTTCAAACTTATCATTACTTTCTCTCACTCCTAGTAAGAGGAAGTATTGTAATCGTGACAAATTTTCGAAATCGAGTTTTCACCGGAAATATCCGTTTTGAGGTCCCCTGAGTCCGAAAACGTGGTTTTTAGCAAATGGGCTCTGTGCGTGTGTATGTGAAGCTTAGCTCAAAAACGAAAAACCATAGAAAGTTGAAACTTGATATTACGTTTAAATATCACCATGGGATCTGACAGTACGTTATCTGTCAAAATTTCTCAACCGCAAAGTACCACTTTACGTAGTTTTTTTTTTTTTACTTTTTTTGCGATTTTTCTCAAAAATGGCGTCCGACGATTTTCTTCAAACTTTAATAATCAACTCACACTACAAGAGCTACAAACTTTTATTTGAAACATTTCTCCGGGAAAATTCATTTAAGGGGGGCACTTCTGTGGGAGGGGTGGGATTACGGTTTTCATCTTAACTGCTATTTCAGTTTATTAGACAATTCTGTCATCTAAATAATATTAATTACAATTAAATATGTTGTTGAAATTCCGAATTTGAAAAAAATCGGACAACCGGAAGTGCGTTTGTTTTAACATTTTATTAAATGATTTTTTCACTTTTTCGCGATTTTCTCAAACATGGCTCCGACGATTATACTTGAAACTTCGTATACATATACACTAAGCATGCAAAGATCTATATCTTTTATTTGAAACATTTCTATGGGAAAATTCATTTAAGGGCACTTTTATGGGGGGGGGGGTTACAGCTTCCTCTAAAGTGGTATCATTGTTGTTTATACAATTCTATCATCCAAACAAAATTAATTAGAAATAAATACATGGCCAAAATTCCAAGTTCTAAGAAAATTAGTAAACCGGAAGTGCACTTTTACTGAACCGTTTTTTCAGTTCTCGACGAATTTCGTTAAATTTGGTACACAAACATAAAATTTGTCAATTACAATTTTGAAAGTTAGAGAAAGTTGTGTGAGTGTTTCACACCAGATTTTTTTTTTTATTTACGCAGATTTATTGCCATAAGTAAATTTGATGAGAGCAATATATAGTAAATAAAATAAAATATAATAAAAAATATATATATATATATATAAACGAGCGGATACTCCTTACGAGTTTAGTTACTTTCGTCTATTAAAAGATTATGAGGCCACCACATTCGCCGTAGACGTCTGGGAGAATTATCAGGGAATGTTCGGGATGAGTGCCGACGAACGAGAGGGTTGTTGTAATTAAGAGGATTAAAAAAGTTCATGGAATTTTTTTTTTTGTAGCGGATTTTGATGATATATTTTTAAGGAAAGGGATAATGAGGTCATTGTGGATAGTTAAATTTGATACATTATAAGGGAGCATTAACTAAGAATTTTGGATTGCTGAGATTGGATTGTTGGAGTATTGAACGCCTGGTTGAACCCCACAGTTCAAGTCCGTATTGGTTTAAGAAATTAAGTATATATTAGTCGTTTGTTTTCTAATTAAAATCGTGATCTGTTATCGAGAAGTTTTTTAACTAGCCTGTGTCGTGTAGTGAATTCCTGTCTTTCGAGTAGTATATGGGGGGGGATTCCAAGTTAACCTTCCTTTTGTCAATATACGGCCCAAGATAGCGGACGACATCAACAATGGAACATGGTTATAGAATAACGTTGGAAGAGTTATCCGGCTAAATGTGAAGATGATTTGCTGGCATCTGCTTTTATTGATTTGGTTTTTTTCCATTTTTTGAACCAGGTTTTTCTATTTCTCTTAAATGACTTTGTAGGTTTATATATGAAATTAGAGGATCAGGATGAGGGGTGAGAGAATTACATTGTTATCGGCACAGGTTGTGTGAGAAGGGTGTCAGTTCCGGTATGAATAAATATCAGCAGTGTATGTTGTATAGAATACAGGTCCGAGTATACTGCCCTGAGGCGCACCTGCCACAGTGCGATCATTTTCTAAAAACTACTTTTTCAGACTCAGGGGACCTCAATATAATATTTTAGGTGGTAGGTACTTTAGAGGAAAGCATAACGCTACCATTCCCCCCCAGAACCCCCCAAAAATTCAATTTTCCCGGGAAAATATTTCTAATAAAAGTGATAGGTATGTATGTGTGTAGATAGTGTACGAAGTTTAAAGAAAATCGTTGAAACCGTTTTCGAAAAAAATCACGAAAGACTAAAAAAAAAAAAAGCTTTCGGCAAAAAACATTATTCATGGGACGTGTATTTCCGGTGAAAACTCAATTTCGGAAATCTGGCAAGATCACAATACTTCCACTTCCTAGAGACAGTAAAAAAAAAAAAAAATGATTTGTCAATTACATTTGTGAAGAATTCACAAAGTTATTCTTTAAGGAATCCGGACAATAAGGTTTTGTTTTGATTTCCATCAAAAACCAAAAATGTGACTTTACTAAATGATTTATCATTTGAATTTGAACACATAATTTGATTACATGAAAATTGATTTTTTTTTGGATAAATTTGTTGATAAAAGCCGAAAAAACCTGTGTGTGTGTGTGTGTGTGTGTGTGTGTGTGTGTGTGTGTATGCATGCATGCATGCGTGCGAGAGAGAGAACAAAATGTCTCAATTATTATTTCACTTAATCCGTTTATTTATATCAAGGTAATCAATCAGACATGTAAGTATTTATTCAATAATCTATAACCGGAAGTGACTAATAATTTTATTATATCTATATTTTATTATATGTATATTCTCATATACATCTTCGAAAATTGTATTTATAAGTTGTGTTCTTATATTTCGAAAATCATATTATTATTAGAGAATAAGAACACATTAATAGGATTTCACAACTGACAGATAATAAAGTCTCAATATGAGATAAAGAAGCAATAAATATTAATATTCATTTAACTAACAAAATTAGACAAATTTGCAAACTAAAGTTATCACTATATAAAAAAGTAAAGGGTTTTTTTTTTTTTTTTTATTATTATCCTTTACGGTTTACAAATATAAACAAATATAGATATAATAAACAGTTTAAAGTACACATAATGATGACAGCCATGCCTGTTATAACCATTCCTCTCTCCGCCGCTCGTTCTTCACTAGAACCTGGATGTGACATAAACGTTTTGACATTAAAGTAAACAATTATCTCGCTCTTTGTGCTTTCGTGCGTCAGTATGGTCCATCAGTAGTAGTGTAAGTACGTACGGATGGTTTGGGATACTTTTCATTACCACTCCTTTAGATCGTCTTATCTTTTTATTTTTATTTCTATTTTAATTCTATTGATTTATTTTTATTTACTTTCATCTTAGACATTATAATCACTTGGTATTCATTCATTCATTCATTCAATTTGTTTATTTTGTTGCCTTTTACATGAATAATTCTTTTCTGTTTGACTTTTGATTTGCTGATATTAAAAACTGTTTTTTACTTCTTCTTTTTTTTTTTTTATATAAGAAGTCAATTTAATTTGTTTGAGGAAGTAATTTTTACTTTGTCTCAGTTTTTAAGAAAATTTTTTGTGATTGTCAGTTTTTTGTTGTTTTTTTTTTTAAGTTGAGCTTCCTTTCGTGTATATTTGTTTTGAGAGTGCATGCCGGGGGGAGGAGATGTTTCAGAGATATTTTCCATGATAGCCTGCTTCTTTTTTTGTGGTCATCGACCGGTTTCGGGCATTCGCCCATCATCAGAATGTGATAACACTGACTTGCATAGGGCGAATTCAGTTTATACACTGACTCCAACAACATTGCTACATGTAGAAAAATTTACATAAATAAATAAACAGAGTCAGTGTATAAACTGAATTTGCTGTGTGTAAGTCTGTGTTATCCACACTGTTGGACAAACGTATTCTGATCATGGGTGACCACAAAAAAGAAGCAGGCTATCATGGAAAATATCTCTGATGCTTTCCAGCTCTGTGGAACCAACCGCAACGAAAAAAAATTTATTTTCAGAATGTTGTCTTTAGGGGGGTGTAATGCTTGTAGGAGGAGATGTTGGTTGTAGATGTTGATAGATAAATAACACCTCAATATCGGTATAAGATATATAATTGATATATATGTATATGACTGACTGCCAAGGACTGTATACTTTACACTACAAGAACTGAACAGACTTACTGACGTGGCTAAACGATGTGTACAATTCAAGTGTGAGACTGTGAACAGAATATCCCCTTTTTGACTCTGTCTCTCGTATATATATCCAACTGGCCTCTCCTCTCCTCTCTCTCGAGAGGGGCTCTTTCTCTCTGATGCGTGGTGGGGGTTCACTCGCTAGTGTGGATGAGTGGTGGGGGTTCACTACCCCTACAGGGGTATGGTAAAATTGTTGGGTAAATCTCACCACATACTTTTGACCCGACTATTTCCTTCAAACATAAAAAAATTATTTTAAAAATAATTTAACTAACACAATCTGACTAAATTTAAACAATTTTTTTTTTTTTTGAAGGAGAACACTTATTGACGATAATCAATTATTGCTGTTATCAATGCTGATAATAATTATCAGTGTTATCCAACAAGTATTGCTATGTGTGAACAGGTTTAAATAATAAAACCAATTTTTGCGTAAATCACACTCAACATATGAGAATATATATAGTAATTATTAAGTTCTTATCAAAATTTCGATATCAAGTTATCACCGGAAATAAACATTTTGAGTTATCTTAAGTCTGAAAAAATGGTTTTTAGAAATTGGTGTGTATGTATGTGTGTCTCTCGAATTCCTTCTCTCTTTATCCCACTCTTTCTCTAAAAAAAATAAAGAATTTATCTTTCTTTCTTTCTATCTATGTTTAGTGGGTCAATTTTCAAAATTGAGAATTGAACGAAAAGTTAAATATATTCTTTTAAACTTAAACTTCTTTATTTTCCGTTCTACCAGACAATAAGATTTAAAGGAAGATTGATGCAGCAGAGTGTAAAAGTGATGTTTGGAGATTTGGTTTCATTTAAATATATTTTCCATAGTTAGGACCATTCCTCTAAGAAAGTGAGGTGAGTTTGGAGGTGTCTGTGTGCTGTTATTGGATAATGATAAAGGGGATAAGATAGCTTTGTCATCTGCATAAGTTAGAAATATAATTTCTGCCTTATCTGCTGTATATATTGTACATATGATGGGGCCTAGAATTCTGCCTTGTAATACGCCCGCTTTAGCTTTATGAATAGGAGAAATTGATATACCGAAATAGGATTTCAGGATTAGGTAGTAGGGATTAGGAAATTCCAGAGCAATCCTGTGTGCCACACTCGATCGAAGTTAAATTTTAAAAATGTAAATAAAGCTATAGCAAGGGATTGGCAAATATTCTAAAAACCACATAAAAATTCTTTCTTTTTTTTCAAAAAGTCACATTACCTTCTCTTTTAACAGTATACATAGTTTAATGGTCAAACTTTCTTCAACATAGAGTTTTTACTGAACATTTAATTAGTTTTAATATTATAAAAGTAAAACAAAAAAAATATTTTGTTATTTTGTCTTAAAATCATAATTAAACAAAAAAAAAAGAAAAGTTTGAGAAACATTGAATTGCAATTAAAAGAAGGTCGTCGTTCCACACAGTTCTTTTCACAGAGCTTTTTTTTTACTTTCTTTGTTTCGTCTTTTAACGTGTTAAAATTAAACTATAATGCAAATTAGATAAAATTATTATTGTCTGATTCATTTCACGTTATTAACCTTTTAGCTTTTAACCTTGAATTGAAATCATCTTTGAATGAAATATTTTTATTCTATTTATTAATATATATTATTATTGATAAATTATTTCCGGTCGTTTATTTTCATTATCTAACTTTCATCGGATTTGATAATAATTTAATTAAAAATGTATATACCTATTACAAATAGCTCTATAAATTTTATCTTATGTCATTTCAAGGAAGCAAATTCTTTTATCATTACCCTCGTCATCTGTTTTTTTTTTTTTTGTTTAAATCTTTTAATTTAATCTACAGTATTAAATTGGACTGACTTTTTGACTCCTTTAATGAAATATAGGAAAGACTTGCGACTGACTCACTACGTCACATCAAAATCGACCTGTTTCACGTAAAATCTTCAGTAACCTGAGTTTATTCCTTCATCCAAAATCGTCTCCAGTAACTCTTCTCCACTCTAGACTGTCATCCCAATCCACTATGACGCGAAATAGCTTCCTACGATCCCTCCATACATTACAGGCATAAAAGACTGGAACACATACTCTCTTAATATTTTTCTGAAAGCGGCAGGTTTTTTTCCACTTTTTCCCTGCATATTGTTCCTCGCCTTATCCCAAAAAATCACTATACAAGCAATATAGGAAGGTTAATAATAATGTTGATGTACATTGGAATTTTTTTATTTATTATTATTGTACATACTTGTAAATTTGTAATAAAGCTTTTTATCTATCTATCCTTTAATGAAAACTAACCTTCCAATATTGCTAAGCAACTTTTTTGGTGTGATCAATATTATGTGACGCATTTGGCTGGTTAAAAATACACAAAAGCAATCCGAAAATTTGCTTGTAATGAATGGGGCAATATGTAAATAATTTTAAATATTTTTATTATTTTGATTTATTTATTTATTTTTAATTTTAAGGCACGTCAACATCTGTGCTCATTGACCTTCTCACTTCACTGCCGGGCTTCGGACAGTGTTTCTCTCGCTACAGACAACACTGTCCATTACCGGAACATTGTGCTGTAGAGGCTATTAGGAAGAGAAAATCTAAAGAACTGGGTTCGAACCCGGGACCTTCGCATGGGAGTCAAGTGCACTACCATTCAGCTAATCCCTTCCCAGTAAAAGTATTAAATTGCAATCCAATTTAGAATCTCCAAACAATATTTAAATTTAATAATTACTGTAATAATAAATTTATTATTAATGGTACACAGCCCCACTAATTCATAAATTTCCCTGTGCGTATGGGGTGAACCATAACTCACATAAATAAAGAAATCATGGAAAGTTCATATTTGATATTTCGTTGTAAGTTCCATCCACCAAGGCACCTAACAATAAGGTTTTGGACAAAATCGGTCTCAGCCTGAAATACTACTTACTGGAGGTGTGTAAACTAAGTAATGAGACTGATTTTTTATCTTTTTTTTTATTCAAATAAAATTACAATTCAACATTGTCCCCTTCAAAGTAACTACCTTGGGAAGCCACACAACGCTGAAGACGATTCTTCCATTCGTCATAGCAGTGCTGGAAATCGGATACTGGAATAGACTTCAGTTGGTCGGTTACGGCTGTTTGAATATTCTCCAATGTTCCAAAATGACGTCCCATGAGGTGATTTTTTCAATTTGGGGAACAAAAAAAAGTCACATGGACTCAAGTCGGGTGAATAAGGAGGCTGAGGAGCCACAGGAATGTTATTACTGGCCAAATACTCATTAATAGAAATCGCGGTGTGACACGGAGCATTGTCGTGATGCAACACCCACTTGTTTTTGCTGTTTGGTCTCACACGCATGACTCTTTTTCGAAGTCTCTCAAGAACTTCTCGGTAAAAATGTTGGCATTGAGGCACAAACTCTTTGTGAACGATTCCTTGGCTATCAAAAAAGCAAATCAGCATGCATTTGATTTTTGACTTGCTCATTCTTGCTTTTTTTGGCCTTGGAGAGGTTGAAGTGTGCCATTGCATGCTCTGACGCTTAGTTTCTGGGTCATACTCAAACACCCAAGACTCGTCTCCTGTAATAACACGTCCCAGAAAATTGGGATCGTTTTCAATTGCTTCCAAAAAGTCAAGGCTCCTTTCCTTTCTGATGTCTTTTTTGCTCTTGTGAAAGATTTTTCGGAACCATTTTTGCACAAATTTTTCTCATCCCCAATTCATTAGTCAAAATTTGATGAACGGTTGTGTGAGTCAAATTCAACTCTTCGCCGATCATTCGGACTGTCAAACGACGATTTGAACGCACGAGATCGCGGATTCTGTCAACATTTTCGTCGGTTCTTGAAGATGAAGGCCTCTTCCGCTGCGAGGCTCGTCTTCAATTGATTCCTTTCCTTCTGCAAACGACTTAAAGCACCTAAAAACCTGTGCTTTCGACAAAACATTGTCTCCAGTTTTTCAAACGTTTCCGTTGCACTGAGCCCAAGTCTGAAGCAAAACCTGATAGCACAACGTTGCTCATAAATTGATGTCACTAATTTTTAAAACGTACTGAAAAAACCTTGCTCACAAAAAAAAAGTCACTACGGACAGTGCAACAACTCTAGCATTTTCAAATTTACACTGGACGTGTATCAGATGTTTACTTGCCTTACCACGCTTGCGCCGCGTCTCCAGTGTTGCCAGATCGAACACTAGAAAATCAGTCTCATAACTTAATTTACACACCTCGTATATATACTTTTTCTGAGACAATTCATTTAACAGTTTTTATTAAGTTTAAATTCTTCGTTTCATGTAAATTCAAGGCAACCGAACATCTAAAACATTAAGAACTACTATTCAAGAGAATTAATTAATTGCCATAAGAATAAGAGAGTCTTGTGTGAGTTTCACATCGGATTTTTTAATATTACAACAGTGAAAAGATTCTTTTGTTCAAAACGAGTATGTTATCTTAGTTTCTTTATATTTATTAAAATGTAATTACGTATATATATATATATATATTAATTAGTTTTGCATTGTAGAAGATCAAACTCCACTAAAATGTAAATTTAGAAGCAAATAAATAAAATAAAACTAAAGTATACTGGGTTCAAGGGTATCAAAATTGGCAAATTATTATAAATACTAGCACAATTAGTTGGTAATTTGCATATCGAATTTTATAAATTATAAAATTTATCTTGAAAACATTTTTACCCGTCAAAAGTTTAATCAAGGAAATCTGGTGTGAAATAGTTTGTTAACCGCAGTTTGGTAACCCTATTGTGGTTACCAATTGTTACAGTTACAATCGGACAAGTTCTCTTATAAACTTGGAATTTCTACTTGACTTTTAGTTAGTTTCAGTATTATATAGGTGGGAGAATCTTATATTATAATAAAACGATAATTTTGAGGCTCCTCCCAGCGTTCACAGAACTTCTTTCATCAAACCTTTTTTGTTTTGTTTTGTGGGCCCTAAAGAGGGCCACTGCATTGCGCTGCCCCTTGGGTGCCGTAGGCTAGCCCACAGCATCCCATCAGATGTCCTAGGCGAGCAACGTCTACAAAACCCATATCAGGTTAAGATCCCTACGAAATCCTAATACCCTGGCGAGCTCTAGGAAGGTATAATTCTCCTCCTCCTCCTGGTAAACTATCCAAGTACTTAAATCTTCTCTGGATGGGAGCCTTGCAGTCCGTATGGAGATGTATTGGAGTTTCCTCCATTTCCTCACAGAATCTGCAAGTGTTGTCACTCTCCCAACCCAGCTTCACCAGATGTCCTTTGAGTCGGCAATGCCCCGTGAGTAAACCCGTAAGAATGCGAAGTTTGTATTTATTATTGGCCAATGTAAGCCTCCGATTTCCGTTGGTTTTAATTTCCCAAGCAGATCTTATCCGAGGAGGAAGTTCCGAGGAGGAAGTCCAGAGTTGAGCCTCCTTGCTGCCTCCTCCTCCTCCTCCTCCTCCTCCAGCCTAAGTTCTTCCAAGAGAGATAAGTCGCTGGGCCCATAAAAGGGTTCAAGCTTTAGAAGCGGGGATGCAGCACCTATCTTTGCCAGAGCGTCGGCCATTTCATTCCCTTCAATGCCAACATGCCCTGGCATCCACCAAAGGGTGATTTTATTCTTCCTACCGTGGTCGTTAAGTTTGCCTAGGCATTCCCAAACCCATTTTAGAGCTGATAACAAAAACGCTCAATGGCTGCCTGGCAATCAGAAAGGATTGCAATCTCCTGATTCCTATATCTCCTATCGAGTTTAAGTTGAACACATCTTCCAACTGCGTATATCTATCTCCGCCTGGAAGATGTTGGGAAATTTACCTATGGGTTTCGAGTGCTTGGTCCTTGTCTCAACCACCCTGCCCCAATTCCTTAGGCTAAGGATCTTATACCTGTCCTTATACCATTTAATGGCATGTTCTGTGATGCCCACCAGAACTGATCCTTCGCTCCACTCTGCACTCTTAAAAAAAAATATTTTAAGGTTGATTTTAAGCGTTGTTTTGTCGGCAAAAGATTTTTATTAAATTTAGGATTGACATTTCGGTTATTGTAATTATTTACTAAGACTATAAAGATAATTTTGTGATTTGGTGGTTCGGGCGCTCGCCCATCTTCAGGAACTTTTGACATATAGTATGATAACACAGACTTGCACAGAGCAAATTCAGTTTATACAGTGACTCCTGATGAATCTTCACTACTGATGAAGTCAATGTATAAACAGAATTTGTATAAAAAGAACAAACAGAGTCAAGTTTATAAACCATACCCCTTGACCTAGTTTAAGAGTTTAGTTTTAAATACAGTTAAAAACACCAGTCAGTGTGCAAACTGAATTTGCTCTGTGCAAGTCCGTGCTATCACACTGTCTGATAAACGCATCCTGAAGATGGGCGAACGCCGTGACCACAAAATGAAGCAAATTAGAATAATATAAAACAATTTATTTTTATATCATAAAAATAAAAGTACACTTACGTTACTATTTGTTTTTAATAAGATACCTTAGTAAAGATTTGTTTAATCAGTGAAGTGGGATTTCCGGTTGATCGCTTTGGACCAAAATATTATTTTCAGATCCCTTGGTGGAACTTAAACTAAAAATCAAGTCTAAACTTACTACGATTTTTACTTTTTGAGTTATGCTGGCCATACACATAGCTAGAGAGAGTATGTGTGAGGGGCCAATCTCTAAAAACGACCTTTTCCAACCCGAAGAGACTTTAAAACTTATATTTCCGCTGAAAACTTGATATAGAAAATATGACTCCTTCGCTCGCTCTTACCAGGAGTATGAGGAAATAAAAATACATGCATGCAACACATACAAGATTCATTAAAAACATGTAAGGACATTAAAAAACAATGATGCCAAGCATAGTTTTTCCAAAATTTATCAAATATTATCACTACATAAGTATCACATTTTGATTTAGAATTCTGAAAGTTACTATAGTTGTATTGATATCATTTTGTTTATATAAACAGATTTTCACGTTATCTTGCGTATATAGAGTTTATAACTAGTAGTTTTAGTATAGAGTTGAGATGAGAAGATTAATTGAATGTAAAACGATGGAGAATATGCGATTAAATCGTGTAGATAGCTTTATCGTTCAGGAGATTTGGTGTTCGCTTAATTAAATTTTGTGGTGAGTTACTTTTAACATCCACACACTCATACACACCCTACCTTCAGCTGAAAATACATTTTACCATCTCCATATCTACTGTGACTCCATAAGTTAGCTGGCTAAACGGGTGGGAATATCTTGTTCAATTTGAAATCAACTAGTAAAGATGTTGTTGGTACAAGGTGTACACTAATGACAGAAATTGTGAGTAGGAATAGATTTCCGATTATCCATGATGACACACCATGCCGGTGTGGTGTTTACACCAGTTACAAACCTCTCACACACAAGGCAAACCTCAAACTAAGTAAAACTAAAGTTGGGGTGGTTTTGTATTGATTTCTTGTTTCATACAAACAGATGGGTGAACATGCTCTTGCGTTTCTTTTGCCAAACCCTCCATACTGACAGACTTACTAAACTGGTTGGTACAGTTGTGTGTGCGTTTGGAGGCGGATAGGGTTGTAAGGCCACACAAACAAACCATAGCACCTTCCCTGGGGGGAAATTTCCCCACCAAACAAAGCCAGTTATGACTGCACGTGACATAAATATGACCAACATATCGTCGAGCGTACGTCAGATCAAGCTGCTTTATTTAAAAAAACAAAAAAACATGAATAATCTTTTAATACAAACAACAATAATAATAATAATAATAATAATAATAAATTCGAGGGTCATTCAATAAGTAACGAGACAAATCGCTGTAGCTTAGAAAGGGTTTGTTTAATCAATACAATAATTTCAGTGCGTCAAGTTGGCATCCTTGTACTTAATTTCCTCATCAGCTGTTTGAGAGTATTTGGTAAGCATAACCTCAAATGTATTCAGTTAACAATGGCATGTCCGCTGGAGCATTTCACCTCGGAAGAACAACGGCCAGTGATTAGATTTTTAGTTGCAGAGTGTATCAAAGGTAGTGGAAATCCACGAAAGAATATTGAGAGTGGAGGGAAAAATTGTTTGAACCATTCGAACAGTTTAAAAATGGACATGTAAGTGTCTGTGATAAGCACCACCACTTCGTTGGACGACCGGTTGATGTTGCAACTTCATCCCTCGAATCTCGCATTACCGCATTAATTACAGAAAGCAGGTATATTACTGATGAACTGATAGCTGAAGACGTGCACGCGAGTGTTGGATCTGTGCATAACATTATTCAGAATAAGCTGCAGTTCAAGAAAACTTGTGCGAGATGGGTTTCAAGACAACTTACAGACGCCCACAAAGAATCCAGGTTTCAAATCAGTCAACAGTTGAAAGAATGTTGTTTAATTGAAAAAGAGTTTTTCAGTAGAATTGTAACATGTGATGAAACATGGAAACACCATTTTGAGCCGGAGTCTAAGCGTCAAAGCCTTGAATAGAAGCATACGGGTTCTTCCTCTCGAAAGAAATTCATGACCCAGTCGCCTGTAGGTAAATTCTTACAGCATTCTGGAATTCGCAGGGGCCTATTTATTGTAACTATCTCGAAGATCAAGGAACCAACAACAGCCAGTATTATATTGATATGGTCACAAACAAAGTAATGCCTGCCATTCGAACGAAACGTCGTGGACTCTTGACTAAAGGTGTGATTTTGCTTCATGACAACGCTCGCCCTCACACGGCACAGTTAACTCAAGATACACTCCAAAAAGTGGGGTGGGAGATCCTTCCACATCTCCCCTACAGCCCCGACCTCGCCCCGTCGAACTTCCATTTGTTTGGACTCCTTAAAGAGTTCCTACATGGTAAACATTTTCAATCCAGTGAAGAGCCTAAAAATCAGATATGCAAAAGTGGCTTTGAGATCAACCCAATAAATTTTATGCCAGAGACATACACAAATTAGAAGACCGATGGAACAAGTGTATAAATGTTGTTGGGGGACTATGTTGAAAAGTAGGCAAAGATTTGTGTAGATTAAATTAATCGTTTTTGAGCTACAGCGATTTGTCTCTTACTTATTGAATGACCCTCGTAATAATAATTATTCTGTAAATTCAGTGCCCTATTCACAGAAGTTTTATTGTAAGAAAAAATACCTGGTGTGAAACAGTAACATGACTTTCTCTTCTCTAATTAATAACGGGGGATTAATACTCTATATTAGGGGCCGGTGTTGGTGTAGTGGTTAGGAGCATGGGCTAGTAAGTGGGAGGTTCCCAGTTCGAGTCCCATGTACACCTGCTAAATTTTATATTGTATGAAAAATAATGATAAAGTAAGTGCTTCCGCTCCCGTCCACTACACCTAATTTGGTAGTTGGACGTTAAGCCCGCCTGTAAAACTAGGCATTGCTTTAATTAATACAATTTAATCCAGAAAGTTTCTTTAAAATTGCAGCGTTGCAATGTTTAATTGGGCTTAACATAAAAAAATGGTGGTCGAGATTTTATGTGGGGATTTTCCAAATATCAAGTCTAGTGCGTCTTGCGAGTTTTAATTATTTTAGATAATGAGATGTATATATTAAAATGATTTTTTCTTAACCTAGTGCTATGAATTTTAAAACGTCTGATGTTTACCAACATAATATTATAGACTCTGGAGAGTGCTTCTACGTATTATGTCCCCCGTTAAAACAATCAGTTCAATTGTGAGCTTTTTTAGAAAACCATATACATGTCTAATGATATATCGATAATTTTACTTCACTACTGGAAAAAACAGTATGCAGCTGCTGAAGCTACAGCATAGAGAGGCCATTCATAAGAGCCACGATAGCTGAAACGATTAGATATAATGGACAAGATGTTTTGAAGTAGTGAGTTCGTTTCCCGATTTAGTCATGGTTTTTATTTCATATATATTAATATAAGGAAATGTAGTATATTTAACTCAATTTTACATTTATATTTTCATTTAATTACTTTAAATTAAATAAAAACCTTCCCATTGTAAATAAACAGACAGGCAGACTTGACATGAAATTATAAACGTGTCTATTTAGCGTTGAAAAATCGATAAAATAAAAATCCAACGAGACAGCTGTTTTTATTATATTATACTATAATTTAATTTATTATAGATAAATGAAGAACTTAATCTTCATTAATCCCTCTGTTTCATTAAATTAGTTCTTGATGTATGTATATTTATACTTTTGTGTGCTTAATAAAAAAAAAAGTGGATCAGTTTAGTTTGCGCTTGTGTGTGTGTGTGTGTGTGTGTGTGTGTTTTAGCTTAAGCTAATTGGAATTAAATTAGGTCAAACATTAGGAACGACTTTGTAAAGCGGAGTTCTGTTAAGTTATTAAAAGCTTATGTGCCATGTCTCTCTCTCTCTATTCAAACGGATTATTAAACTTTTCTTCTTTTTTTTTAATTTAAATTCAGTTATTTATTTATTTATTTATTTTTAATTTGTTTAATCTTTATTAATGCTTTTTATTCTTTGAATTACTATTATATGGATTTATTATTTATTGAAGGCAACAGTGAATGTTGAATTGCAAGGTTTATCCGCTAGATTGCATCATATGTCAGCATTGATGCAGTCTTAAGAAATAACATTTATACTGTGTGTGAGTGCTTGTCAGAATATAATATTAAAGGTTTACAGTCTAGTATAGAATATGTCTAACATGTTATAAATTTACTGTATACTTTCCAGAGTTGTCTATTACTTTTCTCATATAACTTTTTAATTACTATGTACACCCCAGCTTGATGTCCTGCCTTGTTACTCATATGTATTACAACGATCAACTAAATTATATTATGTTTATATATTTTTTTATGAATAATTCTTTTAATACATCCTAAGAATTCTAAGAATACTCATATTTTTATATATACGAGCTGTGATGTGATGTGGGATTTGTATTGATTGTGGGTATGTTGTGTAAGACAATAACCTAACTATCCTTTGATTACAGCAACATAAATATTTCTCTTATAATCAACTAGAATATGGATTCTTTGTATTTTTTTTTTTTTGTTCCATGAAGTTACTAAATCTTTAACACTTTTGAGTAACCAAATCCATTTTAATGGGTTGACCGTTTTTCAATTAAAAAAAAAAAAAATAAGAAAAAGTAAAAATCAATTTTTTATTACCTTTTATGAATTTTTTTATTAATGTTCAAAATATAGCACAATGTGATTTTCTATTTTAAGCCATCTTTTCCTTTTTTTTGGATCTCAAGCTCATACCATTCCTTGGGTTTGGAATTAAAAAAAAACTCCTGTACTCCAGTTTCAGTTTCGGTGAAGTTATTAAATTTTCTCGCGCAAAGAAAGTGTGCTATGGATTGCGAAACAAATTTGTAGTCAGATGGAGCTAAGTCTGGACTGTAGTATGGGTGTAAAAGAAGTTCAATGCCATTACGTTCTTTAATTTTATCCTTAGTCTGACGAAGAGGTGTGTCTTGGCCGACATTTTTATCTTGTTGGAATTAGTTTGCAATTTACAAAAACTGGATAACGCCTGTGCCATTATTGAGTACATTTTATCATCCAGTTATTGGCAGTAAAGGTCGAAGTTAATGGGGGGGAAAACCATAGGGAATTAATTTGTTGATGAATAACTAACCACCTTCATAGTTCTAGAAGGCACACAATATTGACTTTTTTCTCTCAAATTGCAATTGTTTACCAACCAGAAATGCCGTTAGACCATGATCCAATCATTGACCACTTGTTTCAAGATTTCGCCAGTAAATCCACTTCTCATCACATGTCCCTCACTATTCTTTTATAGAAGCGTAGGGTTTTATAAAGAAAAGTTGGCAACTATCCATTCATTCTGTTGACGGTCTGTTGAGGTTTAAATAGTCTGAATGCTGAGAATGGTGATATGATGTAGATTGATAATGCGTGACGCACGAAGAGTGATATGACTAGTTAGAACTCTTGCCTGTTCCAATGGTGGTGAGCTAGTGTGAGCTAGCTTGATGAACTTGATGAGGTTAATATGGGTAACTCTGACTTCACTGACTCGTACTCCTTAAAATCAAAGTTGTGACTGATTTGAGCCCCTCTGATAGTCAGCTAATATTTGATTACTCTTATTACAGCTAGATTGCTTTATTGAAGCTTCTAGTTGAGAGATTGGCTGCGGTGATTGATAGCCATTCAAATTGGCTGTTGTGGCACGACCAGAGGGTGTAATGCCTAGTGGGCGTGTAGCTTATAGCGCGAACGTTGCGCCTTGATGAGGTGGTTAATAATACTATTGTGTCCAGTTTCTTTGTGGCGAATTTGCTAGCTAGCGTTTCCATAGAATAGAATAAAATAAAGAAAGGAAGGAGTTGTACCAACTGGTTTAACGTAATTTATATCAGAATTGCCAGCACTTCTTTATACCAGAAGGGCATGAGAGACGGTATTACTTCTTCAGTCCAATAAAATACCTTGCAATAACACTATCTACCACTAAGGCGCTGCCAGCAGATCCCACCGATTGAACAGCTCCAAAAAAGTAAAGAAAAATGTTCTAGGCCATATCACATTATTTAACTCACTCACAATTACTAATGAACCGGGAAATTAATTCATAATTTAATCTAATAATAACTAAAGTTGCCATTTAATGTTTTAAATCCAGAATGATGACATTGATTTAAATTGATTATCTTTCATTTAAGTTCTGCCATAATAATAAATGCAATATTGTTGGCTGAAATTTGTGAAATATTTCTGTTTTATAGTGTGACCTAGTTATATATACATCACCCTACTATCGTAAAACAAAATATAAAGCAACTTGTTTCACAACTATTATCTATATTGATAAAATAGATAGCAATATAAATTAATGACATATTTTATAGAAAATTGATAATCAGCAAATATTACATATGTATTTTTGTATTTGTTATTGGTCATAAAAATGCGATTTAACTTAATTCTTAACAAGCTTTATTATCAGTTGACAGCTAAGGGATCCTCTTAGTAAATATTTGCTCCATATATATATTATAGTGTCAATAAATATAATTATATAGTGTCAATAAATTTAATTATATTGTCTCAATAAAGATAATTATAAAAATAACAATACAAAACCCTAAATAAACTATTAAATAAATTTAACAACAATAACATAGATATTTTGTCCTACTATTTATCTCTCTGTGCGTGGAAATATAATAAAACATTCAACCAGACACACATACACACAATTCTTTCCACCCATAATGTTTTCCTTTCCATTATTTCTTTTGAGATAACAACAGTCTTTTAGTTTTGTTTGTTTACACATGAGTTACCTCTCTCTACTTTCTGTCAACTTTTAAAAACCTTCTTCCTTTTATATTTTAGTCGTTCTTATTTTCTTTTTTTCCAACGCTCTTTCCCTTGCAATGAATAAGATGGCAATTTTTTATTTATTTCAACTTCACCATTTATTATTAAACAAATTAAATCTGATGTGATACACTCACAGGACTTTCTCTTACTCAATTGAATACATTTTTAATAAAAAAAAAAAAATACATTCTTTATCATTGTAATGTTTAGAATGTTTGGATGGGCTTGGCTATAAATAAAAAAGGTAATAGGAATTATACATGTATACCAACATATACTCTATGGAGACTCCTGTGACTCAAAACCACGTTGCATCAGTTTAAATTTAAACTTAAACTGAAATACCTTCAAAAACCTCTCAAAAATAAAGTTTTTTGGGAATATAATGGATGAGTTGGATGAAGAGAATTTGTTTGGTTTGATGAGTTAACAAGACTTAATTAACACTGTAATATAATCATAAGTTTCACTGACTGCCTGGACTTTACAGTCTAAAGATGGTAGATTTAGAGTGGAAGGGGTAATGACACATTGTGACTGGTGAACTATCTTATGAACTAATTTGAACTATTTCTTCTCTGTGTCCCGTCGCTGTATTTATATGCTTTTTCCCACTCTTATCCGAGAGAGTGGTCCTAGCATTTGTTTCTCTTCTCTGCTTTCTTTGGATACTATTTCTGCTCTCTTTGGATACTGTTACATCATCCACTCTACTCCGAGAGAGTGGTCCTAGCATTTGTTTCTCTTCTATGCTCTTTTTGGATACTATTTCTGCTCTCTTTGGATACTGTTACATCATCCACTCTAGTCCGAGAGAGTGTTCCTAGCATTTGTTTCTCTTCTCTGTTCTCTTTGGATAATGTTACAGTTCAGAGTTCTTGGGAATTTCAATGAAAAAGCTACAACGATTTTTTTATTTAAAAATATAAAGCTACAACTTGTTATGTGAAACATTGTTTCCAAAACATTTAGAACAGAAAAATAACTGACTAACAGGAGTATTGCACGGACATTACAGAACTGATACAGAAAATGGGTAAGGTGAGTAGAAATAGTGTGTAGACTGTACTGGCAGAGTGTTGGTGATGTTGATGTTTTCTTGAAGAATGTGTGCATCAGATTGAATTACAGATACCCGTTAGCCCTTATTATATACTTGCTAAGAACTTGCCCTACTTCTCCTTCCAAATCTTCTAGGGGTTGATTATAGACGGATCTTGGATCTCTCCTTTTCTAGGGAGATACGTTAAATCTCTTGTGACGGGCATATGACGTAGCATGACGGGCAGATTGCAATATGATTTTTTTGTTGCAAAAAGATTTCCTGCCAGCAATCCCGTTACACTATACGGATATTTTATCTATTTTAAATAATACCTAAGAGAATAAAGTTACCATGGTAAATTGTTTAATGGTATTAAACTTGCTTTTTCGTTCCAATCAATTTGCTTAGCACGTTTATTTTCAGACAGTACCATTTTTCACCACCACTGAAGTTCAGACTATATCCAATGTTTGTTGTTTTACCGCTGTACTGCCCTTGTTTGTTTTATTATAGTGATATAGTTATATATAGTTTCTCCCACTCCAGTCCGAGGGAGTGTCTCGATATTTTGTTTCTATTTCTCTGATCTCTTGGTTTCTGTTACAGGAAAATCGTTTAAAATAAGATAGCAGTAAACATATCAAATTTAAAGAAAATCGTTCTAACCGTTTTTGAGAAAACTGCTAAAAACTTAAAACTGCTATTCTCTTTAAAGTCGCACTTTTGGTAAACTTCCGTTTTTTTTTTTCAAATTTGGAATTCTATCAAAGCTTCTAACATATTTTAATATTACATACGAGGTGTGTAAATTAAGTAATGAGACTGATTTTTTATCTTTTTTTTATTCAAATAAAATTACAATTCAACATTGTCCCCTTCAAAGTAACTACCTTGGGAAGAAGCCACACAACGCTGAAGACGATTCTTCCATTCGTCACAGCACTGCTGGAACTCGGATACTGGAATAGACTTCAGTTGGTCGGTTACGGCTGTTTGAATATTCTCCGTGTTCCAAAATGACGTCCCTTGAGGTGATTTTTCAATTTGGGGAACAAATAAAAGTCACATGGACTCAAGTCGGGTGAATAAGGAGGCTGAGGAGCCACAGGAATGTTATTACTGGCCAAATACTCATTAATGTGAAAGATTTTTCGGAACCATTTTTGCACAAATTTTTCTCATCCCCAATTCATTAGTCAAAATTTGATGAACGGTTGTGTGAGTCAAATTCAACTCTTCGCCGATCATTCGGACTGTCAAACGACGATCTGAACGCACGAGATCGCGGATTCTGCCAACATTTTCGTCGGTTCTTGAAGATGAAGGCCTTTCGCTGCGAGGCTCGTCTTCAATTGATTCCATCCTTCTGCAAACGACTTAAACCACCTAAAAACCTGTGCTCTCGACAAAACATTGTCTCCATAGGCCTGGCACAGTTTTCCAAACGTTTCCGTTGCACTGTGCCCAAGTCTGAAGCAAAACCTGATAGCACAACGTTGCTCGTAATTGATGTCACTCATTTTTAAAACGCACTGAAAAAACCTTGCTCACAAAAAAAGTCACTACGGACAGTGCAACAACTCTAGCATTTTCAAATTTGCACTGGACGTGTATCAAATGTTTACTTGCCCTACCACGCATTCGCCGCGTCTCCAGTGTTGCCAGATCGAACACTAGAAAATCATCTCATTACTTAATTTTCACACCTCGTAAATAGTAAACCTACACATTTTACCGATGTGGGGTACTTTAGAGGTTACTTATCTCTCAGAACATACCAAAACAAATCAATTTTCCCGCGAAAATGTTTCAAATAAAAGTTATAGGTATTTATTATATATATTATGTAGATATAGTATACGTATACGGGCGGGTGTTGGTGTATTGGTTATGAGCATGGACTTGTAAGTGGGAGGACCCCAGTTCGATCCAGCGTATAACTGCTAAATTTTATATTGGTATGAAAAATGTTAGCAGTAAAGTAGGTGCTTCCGTCCCCGTCCACAACACCTAATTTTGTAGTTGTACGTTAAGCCCGCCTGAAAAAATAGGCATTACTTTACTTTACTTTTTTAGTACACGACATTTGATGAAAACCATTAAAACTGAGAAATTCATTCGATAAAGTCGCGCATTATCGGTTTATGAATTTGCTCGAAACTCCTAGTAAGAGGAAGTATTGTAATCGTGTCAAATTTTCAATATCGAGTTTTCACCGGAAATATCCGTTTTGAGGTCCCCTGAGTCCAAAAAAAATTGGTTTTTAGCAAATGGTCTGTGTATTTTGTGTGTGTGTATGTATGTATCAATTTATTTGAACGACATAGCTCAAAAACGAAAAACCCGTAGAAAGTTGAAACTTGATATTCCGTTCAGGTATCACCATGGGATCTAACTGTACGTTATCTGTCAAAATTCCTCAACCGGAAGTACCACTTTACTAGTTTTTTGTTTGTTTTTTTTTTTTACTTTTTTGCGTATTTCTAAAAAAAATGGCTCCGACAATTGTCTTCAAACTTAGTGTGTCACCGACACATACAAAGATCTACAACTTTTATTTAAAAAACTTTTCTCTGGGAAAATTCGTTTAAGGGCACTTTTAGGGGAGGGATGGGGTTATGTTTTTCTCTAAAGTGCTATCATAGTTGATTATACAATTCTATCATCCAAACAAAATTAATTAGATATAAATAGATGGCCAAAATTCCGAGTTTCAGGGAAAATTAGTAAACCGGAAGTGCGCTTTTACTGAACAGTTTTTTTTTTTTTCAGTTTTCGACGAATTTCATTAAATTTAGTTACACAAACTATAAAATTTGTCAATTATAATTTTGAGAATCGGAGTAAGAGAAAGTTTTGTGAATGTTTCACACCAGATTTCTTTTCTATTCAGTGTACTTCAAAACACGTATTTCCGCTGAAAATTCAATTTCCAAAATTTGACATTATCGCAATACTTCCTCTTACTAGGGAGTATTTCCTTCTTTTTTTTTTAACGCCCTTTCTCTTGCCTTCAATATGACAATTTTTATTTCCATTAACTTCACCATTTATTTATTATTTATATAAAACAAATATGAAAAAAATTGATAACTATATTGTAAATAAATATTTAGACTTTCAAAACATCAGAATACAGTTTTCGGGTCTCAAGTTTCCTACAGAACCGTAATTATATTAAATTCTTATTTAACCTATTTTCAAAACCGCGAAGCATGATGAAAAGTCGGATAAACGGGATGATTGAAGAAATTATCACTGAGCAATATATCATTTTTAATTTTTATTATTTAACATTTTATATATATTTAATATTTTATTATAATTTTTATCAGATAATTTTTCACGATAGTCTGCTCTATTTTTTAGTCAATGATCTGTTTCATGCACTTTAAGGATTTATAAGAATAAACCAGTATGATATTATAGACCTGCATCAGTGTAAAATAAGTTTTCACGCGAATTGCTATCGAGAAAAAGTTTTCTATTTCTGTGGGATTAATGCTTTTTTTTTTTTGGCAGTTTTCATTAAGCAGTGACTTTTCATACCATACCATTCAAGATAATTGTAATTAATTTAAATCAACAATTTGTTATTTAAGCTTAAGCTAATATACAGTAATTGTGAAAACAAAATTAATAATAATTACAATAAAAATTAAAAACCTAAAACACAAAACTGTAAACTTTGTTATTTTATCAAATTATTATATTTAAACTAAAGTTTATAAAATTTAAAAAATTTTTTTTTTGCCATGTTTGTACAAATTAATGCTATAAACATAATAGTGTCATTAGATTAGTTAGTTTTGTTACCGCTTGTAGCGTTATGTACTAGGCTAGTGTGCCTTCTTAGTTTGACTAAACGACAACAGATAGCATGTGCTCTATTATTGACAGGTCACCTTCCTTCTCTGATGATGGTCACTTTATTTTAACCAGTATTTTTTGTTTATGTTTTTTTTTTTTATATTTATTCACTATTCTCGATAAATTTAATTAAATGAAAAACTAGTTGGTATAAAAAAAATTTACTCGAAATGATTTTATAGGGTAATTTTAAACAGAATATTACTTTAAGTGTTGGCAATGCTGTTTACGAGATTTGTTTTAAAATGTAACTATAATGCATTTTTATTTTTTAATTTCAGGGTCAAGATGCACCCACTAGTGATGATAGTTGTAAGGATAAAGATAAAAGGAATCCAATTATTAAAAGAGATCCTGAAAGTGAAGACAATAGACTTAGTGATGTAAGTATTAATCTATTTATATTTGAAGATGTTTGAGGATAAAGTTCAAATTTAACACTTTGTTTAATTATTAAATAAAATTAATAACATCCACATTTAGTAACTATAGTTATCCTCTATTTAAAATAAACAGTAATTTCTTCCCGCTCTTTGATAATAGACTTTTGTCTTTTGTTGTTCGCCGCTATAAGTTGATCATTACTATTTTTAACCTCATTAGAAGCGTGAACTTATGCTTCTTTTTTTCCAGTAACCTCGCAACGTTCGTTATCAACTTTTTATCGAATCATTTTAAAATTATTTAATTTGAAATTATATGATTCATAATTCTATGTCAACATAGGTTAATTAAAAATCCAAAATGTGACTTTGATTGGCTGCCCCAGTGTTATTGAACCGAATCGGTTTTTGAACAAAGAAGGTGAAACGGTTGCAGCCTTTTTCATTGTGGATCCTGCACAATATCCATATTGTTTCTTATAAAGGATGCAGTGTCTTGTTAACCGTGTAACCTCCTTAACTGATTCTTTTCTCTATTGAGGGAGATACAATGTGCGGATACTTACTGGACCCTTATAGAAATAACTTGGGAATGCTTCTGTTCCATAAAGCTCCACCAGTAGGAACTGTGCATTTCTTGGGAGCCAGTTCTTCAAAGGAGTCTTGTAAAAATCAGAATCTTAAACAAGAAGTATAATAATATATCCTGTGAGTGATTAGTAATACTACAAGCTATGATAATGGCGTGACAGAGAGAGAATATTATCATACTCCTAGATTAATAGTTTAATAATTATATAATCTCAGTTTATTAGGTATTTTATAAATAAAACATATAGAGATTACAGAATACCCTTATTAGATGTTAATAATATTATTAATTGGATGTTATTGAAGTTTTAATGTTAATTCCTTGAAATACAAAAGATAATTAATATAATTAGATGATTTGTTCAAACAAACTGTGTAAATTAAAGGGAATTCATTAACAAAACTCTTAGTCTTGATTTAAATTCTAAGATGTCCTACTACTACTATTACACATATTACTTGTAGCAATGGCAAACACCCACTACTTCTAAAACAACCTCAAAATAATTTCAACCTTAATTAATTTCAGCTGTTCACCAGCGCTTAATTTTGGTGATTTATTATGGAAAAGGGTGTACAGTGGCCAGAACCAGTCCACCGTACTAACCTCCACTCTATCGCCATTGCCTTTCCCCAGGGGTGGTGGTAACTATGTGGCCAGCCGACCCCCTCACCCCGCACCCCCACAGCTCTTACTGTTTCTATAAGCAGTATTTTGTACCCAACCATTTTCAACCTTTTTCATTTATTAAATTCCATCAACAATTTGCAAACTGTTATTTTCACCCCACCCACCTTATTCTCCCTTCGATTTTTTTAAACTTCTCTCTTTCTGTTTAACATTTCATTCAACTTTTACTTAACATATTTCTGTAATAATATCATTATTTAATTTTAGAAATTGAACAATAATATCTTTCAGTCTATTTCCAATTTTTGTTTTAACAGTTTTGCCCTTTAATTTAAATCCTCTTTAGGCCAAAAACTGCTGGTTTGTTTAATATATGAGGGTCATTCAGTAAAAGTAAGAGACAATTCGCTATAGCTCAAAAACGATTTATTTAATCAATACAAAACTTTGGCTACTTTTCAACATAGTCCGCAACAACATTTATACACTTGTCCCATCGTTCTTCTAATTTATGTATGTCTCTGGCATAAAATTCTTTGGGTTGATCTCGAAGCCACTTTTGCATCTGATTTTTAACTTACTTTATGGACTGTAAATGTTTCCTATTTAGAGCCTCTTTAAAAGATCCAAACAAATGGAAGTCCGATGGGGCGAGGTCGGGACTATAGGGGGGATGTGCAAGGATCTCCAACCCCACTTTGTGAAGTGTTTCTTAAGTTAACTGTGCCGTGTGTGTGGGCGCGCATTATCATGAAGCAAAATCACGCCTTTAGTCAAGAGTTCACGACGTTTCGTTCGAATAGCAGGCTTTTCACTTTGTTGGTGAGCATATCACTGTAATGCTGGCTGTTGATGGTTCGTTGATCTTCGAGATAGTCGTCACCATAAATAGGCCCCTGCGAATCCCAGAATATTGTAAGCATGATGACTTTACCTGCAGACCGCTGGGTCATGAATTTCTTTCGAGTGGGAGAACTCGTATACATGGCCACTTTTAAACTTTTCTACCCATTTGTAAACGTTCGAATGGTTCAAACAATGATTCCCCCCTATACTTTCAACATTCTTTCGTGGATTTCACTAGCTTTGATACCCTCTGCAACTAAAAATCTAATCCCTGAGCGTTGTTCTTCCGGGGTGCAATGTTCAAGCGGACTCGCCATTGTTAACTGAATACATTTGAGGTTATCTTACCAAATGCTTTCGTACAGCTACCTAAATCAGAAACTAAGTACAAGGATGCCAACTTGACACACTGAAACTATTGTATTGATTAAAAAACCGTTTCTGAGCTAGAGCGATTTGTCTCGTTACTTATTGAATGATCCTCGTATATAGCGCTTGATATTCGCCTTTATCCACCTGCACTTAAACTGAACTAATTTGATTATTAACTTTTTCATTAATGTTCAAAATATAGCCCGTTGTGATTGACAATTTGTAAGCCATCTTTCTGCCAGCTGTTGGGTCCCAAGCGTGATACAGTCACTTGGATTTGAAGTAAAAAAAACAAAAAACACTCCTACACTCCAGTTTCAATTTCGGTATAGTTATTAAAATTTTCTTCCGCGAAGAAAGAGTGCCATTGAAATTGTAGTCGGATGGAGATAAGTCTGGGTGTAAAAAAAGTTCAATGCCATCAAGTTGTTGTATTTTGTGTTTGGTCTGACGGGAGGTGTGAGGCCGAACCTTTGTTCTTGCTAGAAAAAAAACTTGTTTGCCATTGCTGGATAACGCTGGTCCATTTTTGAGCACTTTGTAATAGTTGTTGGCAGTAAAGATCGAAATTCAAAAGTCCATATAGAATTGAATTCGAGATAAATTACTTCTTCATACTTCCAAAAAACGAACAACATCGACTTTTGGTCAAATTGCCCTCTTAAACGACCCGGATATGCCGTTTGGTGTAATCCAATCATTGATCGATCACCTATGACACTCCGACCTGAAAGGTCTATTGTGCCCGCGGAGCCTTCTCAGTACACTGCCGGCCTCCAAGCAGTGTTCTCTAGCTATAGACAGTGCTGCTCATCACCGTACAGTGAGCCCTAGAAGCTCCTAATCTAAGGGCAGCATGTTGGATTCGAACCCGGGACCTCGGCGTTGCTAGCCCAGCGCGCTACCACTGAGCTAATCCCTTCCTTCTCCCCCGGCTTACGCCAATTAACTAGGGAAGAGACCCTAGTTGTGTTCTCTGTTTGTCCTTGTCTGTAAAGTGTAGAGTGTATGTAGTTTAAGTGTATTGTGTACTGTTCTGACGAAGTGCATGGAATACTGAGCTCTGGTATCCCGTAGGATTGCTACTTCCCAAATAACTGCTTGCAACAGATATTGCTTGCGGGCAACATGCGGCACAATCTTACAACTATTTTTTTATCTTTCCTATAGAATTGAGATGCGGATAATGGTGTCTTTAGACACTGCCAGTTCTTCAGCAAGTGCACATGTACTTGTGGCTGGATTTGACTCGACAGCTTTCCGTGACACATAATGGTCGCCCTGAGCCTGTCTTTCTTTCTAAGGTCATATCACCATTATTTTTAAAACCAACTCCGTGCAGTACCTCATCAAGGACATATTTTCCTTCAGTTTAACATAGAACACGCGTAGTAGCTAACTGTATACTGTTTTTTTCCAATAGTGACGTAAAATTACTAATATACCCTTGAGACACAGTCAAGGTATTCTAATAAAGTCCATGGTACTTTAGAAATCGGTGATTTTCTCTTAAACAACCCATTACTTTGGAAATATCCAATAAACTTAGTGTTTCTTCGACCACACAAGATGTTCTTCGACCTACTCAACCTCACATACAAACTATCACATTCAATCCCCAAACAACAGAAACAAATATGCTGGTATACATAATTATTGTGGCTGGTTCCGCAGAGCTGGAAAGCATCAGGAAGACCACAAAAGGAGGCATGCTATCGACGGAGAGTATCTCTGTTGCATACATAAACTTATACCATAACACCGCTATAGGGATACCTTCCTTCATTTTCTTGCCCTGTAATCATTCTTACAACATATTTACTTATTATCCTTGTACAGTTGTGAATGCATAATCTAAATAAAGAGAGAAAAAAAAAAGGTGAATTTGTAAATATATATTATATTTTCGAACAGAGGATGTATAATTTAATCTCATTTCAAGTTGGGGTGTCATAGATTTATATGCACGCTTGATATTAACTTGTCATTAATTGTGATAATAATATAAGTTCTCTTGGTTATAAAAAATTAAACACAAAAGATTTGAACATATTGTCTTAAATATCTATCAAGTCACGGTTCATAACTGTCTAAAGCATTATAATATAATATAATAAAGGTTCATAACTGCCTTAAGGTGTACAAATGTGAATAATGTAAGCAAGTCGAGAAAATAATATGTTAATGTGAAGTGTACGTTACATTAAGGTTGGATAACATACTTATATAATTTTTCAATGATATAAAAGTCTGTACTTAGGCTCATTTAGACTTGTTATATTTAGGCATGTAAATAACTCATATTTTAAGTATACATGCGTGCATGGATGGTGTGTGTGTATGAATTATGAAAGGTGAAATGCGAAATATGTTTGTGTTATCAAACAACCTGCTTATATAGATTGATTGTTCAACAACATATTTATTTATCTAGACTATCTTATGATCATTCAGCTAGTATTTTATTATTTCTTATCAGTAACTATTTCCCACGGCTGAACCAGTGTTATTTCGCTCTGTTATAAATAAATATAATAGTAAGATAGTATGAGTGATTAACCCATCAAAACCTATTTCTGATTTGGGTTAAGTCTGTCTGTAAAAAATCTGCATTATTTTTCTTTACTTACTCAACATTTTGAATCTTGCATTAGGGATGCATAGACTAATTACCTAATCTTTTAAATAAGATCTGCAAAGAAAAGACAAGTAATTTTTTTTACCAAAACAAGGAATTTCCTCTTTATTAAGGCCTTATTATTGCGGCACAACCTTGGAGGTATGCCTACAGTGGACATAAAATATCTAGCTATGTGAGATTTCGATTTTACTTTCGAGAAGAGAAATCGTGAGCAGTATCTTCCCTTAATGCATACACAATCAACAAGTATAGTGCGTTACAGAAACATTAAGTTGAAGTCTACTTCTCTACAGGAAACTTGATAAGCCTTACTCTGACGCTAGATGAGAATCCCGCATGCTACGACTGGATGTTTCCATTTTTAAAGGGTTCAATATGCCCCATTTAAAAATCGAAACATATGTTTTCCGACTCCGGTATCAAGGCTTCTCTTAACCTAGTTAGGCCCTAACAAAAACATTTTAAAAACCAGTGCATCAACTAAATTTGCTCTTTGCAAGTCTATGTTAACATACTATTTGACAAAAAAACATCTTGATGATAGGCGAACGCTCGAAACCGGTCGATGAGCACAAAAAGAAGCGGGGTATCATGGAAAATATCTCTGATGCTTACCAGCTCTGCGGAACCATAACAATCATAACCAACAACCATAACAACTTTTTTTTTTATTATTATTATTATTATTCCTTAAATTGTAACTTTGATAAATTGAAAAACCTATATTTTTTTGAATTTGAATATGATTGGTTTGTTTGTGTTGAACTTTTGCTCAAATTTCATTAGAGCGTGCAAATTAAGGTGCAGTAGTTGGTTGTATACAACTTCTTTGCAAATAATCAAAATGGGATATAAGATATCAGTAACATAACTGATTCCTCGGATTATATTAATCTTTCAGAAAAGATTAAAATAATTATAATTTGTCCAATGTATGGCAAACCATCCTTTGGATGTAAAGTCAAATCATATTAAGCGAATTCTCCTTATGTAAAATTTACATTGTAATGCCTTACGAACAATAGTTAAGTTTTTTTTTAAAAAAAAAAGAATTTTTTATATATTTGCTTGATAAAAAAGTATGTCTCGGGGGGGGGGGTCCTAAAGTGCCAGTACTTCAAATTATTCGGGTAATACATTCATGTACTGAAGGTAGGTAATATAAAGTTAGTGTACTATAAGAGATTCAGATAGGTTATACGGTGATAGGTTATGGTTAATAGATGGATGAAGCTATGGGGCTGTTGCTTTGTGATAAAATTTATTTAGTAAATTGGTTCTTATCTTTAAATTATCTAATTTTTCTTTTGTGTTTTTAACAAAATTAGTTACCTGTTTTATTAAAATAATAAAACTAAGGTAGGTACAAATATATATATATTACGAGGTGCTTTTATTTTCTATGACTTTAGAGAAGCGGTGGCCTTAGACTTTCCATTGAAGTGGAAATTCCATGTATATGTAAGAAAGAATTGATGGAATATATTTGCCTGACCGGTCTATATTGTAGTCAAATTAATAAAATTAAATTTTGGATTAAAAAAGTTAAATTAAGCAAATAACACTTTGTTTGTGCTAATAATTCCATCCTAATATTTTCAAATCAAAATTTTATGGCATTAAATATTATTTTCTACACCATTAAACTTGATTGCCTAGTGAAACATTTAATATTTGGAACTGGTTAAAACAGGAAACAACTTAATTTTCTAAATTGTCTGAAAATAAATGTAAATTTAGTTTTGAAATGTTTCCAAACTATGTAACTGATATTTATAAATAAGTAAAATGATTCAAGAAAATATTATTATAAAATTATTTCAATACACTTACTACTCTATTCTTTTTAATATTTTTATTAATATAATATTAAAGATCACTTAAAATCTTAATGTAGTGGTTATGGTTGGTGTACGTACATATTTCATCTTCAATTACGATCACTACTATGTAATTACATATTTATATGTAATGCATTAACATTTAGTTTATGTTAAATATCTGGATGGGTCCGCAATGTTTGATAACCATCTGGGACTTTATTCGTCGTAGCATGCAGATTTTCTCATCTAGCGTCAGAGTAAGGCTAATGAAATTCGTGTAGAGAGTAGATTTCAACTTAATGTTTTTGTTATGCTCATACTTGTTGATTGTGTAAGCATTAAGGAAGATACTGCTCACGATTTCTCTTCTCGAAAGTAAAATCGAAATCTCACAGTAGCTAGATATTTTATGTCCATTGTAGGCATACCTCCAAGGTTGTGCCCGAAAAATAAGACCTTAATGAAGAGAAGATTCCTTGTTTTGATAAAAATTTTTACTTATCTTTTCTCTGCAGATATTATTTAAAAGATTAGGTAATTAGTGTATGCAAGATCCAAATGCAATCCTTAATGCAAGATTCAAAATATTGAGTAAGTAAAGAAAAATAATGCAGAATTTTTTTTTACAGACAGACTTAACCCAAATCAGAAATAGGTTTTGGTGGATTGCGAGCGGAAGCGTATACTTCTTTTCATTTTTTGATTCCAACCAAACATAAATTGAGTAGTTTTTTAGGATACCTCCTTCTCAAACTGGGTAACTCCCAGATACAATAAGTCTAGGCTTATACCCACTCTGTCAAACCCGCTTCCCCTCTTAAAATAGTTCTGACATAAACAAAAGGCTAGTAAGACCATTTTTTGCTCTTTTCTTGTCTTTATAAGCACCCTTAGGATACGACTCGTAGAACAACTCCGTGACAATCCTATACTAATTCGAGAATTGCTTGGTATGCGTTTAGTGCTTTAACTGCTGCCAGTCTGTAGGACGTAATGACTGGAATGCTCGAGTCTCCTCACAAATAATCTTCCTTGCCTAAAATGTTTATAACCTCACTTTTCCGCCAGGAAAACCAAGAATCTTCCTTGGCGGAACAAGGATCTACTAAACCTTCAGTCATAACCAAAGTTCCCATTTTCAGTCTCAATCTGGTGCAGAATATCTACAGTTTTATGAAACTATGGCTGAATTAATTGAATATATCTTTACTATCTTCTGTTTTCGAGCTCAGTTTACTTCTAATTAGATATTTTTTTGTTACTTGCTTAATTCAGAATATAACTTTTTTTTTTTTTTTGTTACAGGCGAGCAGTCGTTGCAGTTCCGGGAAGGGTTATATCGTAAGTATTCTGTTATTACTAATTTTTTGCAAACATAGACATGACAGATTCGCATTGAGCGAGCTTGAATGTATGTAACTTCTCAATGACATAGATACTATACAAAACTAAATGCTCATTGTAAATAGAAATCCATCCATCTTCTTGTCTGGAAACGTCCTTCACCTTCACCAGTTTTATCTTCCCGTCTTCTGAAAAAGCTTTCCTGAATACAAGATAAAATGAAAACAGAACCTTGGGAGTTGATCTCCCAGAACCAATCACCACGACTCCAGAAGATCTATTGAGAGGTCGTACTAGAATTAGGTTGTTACAACAATTGTTTTTGTGCATAAAAACAGTTTTATCTAATAGTAAATATAAAAACGTTTACTTAAATCTTATTTTTCAAAATATAAACTTTAATTTTCTAACACTTTCACCAATCTTTTTTGCAAGAATTTCAATTTGGTGATGTTACTACTTACTCCTTTGGTATTGAGGCAAAAAACTCCTTGCATCCTAATCGTACTGCTTCATAAGTTTTAAAGTGCCGTCCTTTGAGAAAATGAGCTGCAGGCCGGATGAGATCCTGGGCTATAGGCAGGGTTGCTATCTCTAATCTACTGAGTATCTCAGTCAAACGCGAATAATGGACGGCAGTATTATCATGTTGCCAGAATAGCTTTATTTCAGTTGATTAAAAAGAGATACCTTGCTTCCAAGATCTATCCAGCATTTCAATATAAAGTCAACAGCTCTTGCGTCTGTGGAATAAGCTCAAAATAAAAATAACAAAATCTTGTGTCAAACACTCACACAACTTTCTTTTACTCCAATTTTCAAAATTGTAATTGACAAATTTTTTTTATAGTTAATTTTTTACCAAATAAAATGAAATTCGTCGATGTTTTTATGGAGAAAATCGCGAAAACTGAAAAAACTATTTAATAAAAACTTAACTTCCGATCATCTGATTTTCTTCAAACTCCATATTTCACCAACATATTTAATTGTAATTAATATTATTCAGATGAATCGAATTGTGTAATAAACTGAAATAGCGCTTTAATGGAAACCGTAAATACCACCCCTCCCTCAAAAGTACCCTTAAATGCGGGTACTGAGAAATGTTTCAAATAAAAATTGTAGTTCGTAATATTCCACGTTTAAAGAAAATCGTTGGAACTATTTGCGAGAAAAGTGCTAAAAAGTGAAAAAAAAACAAAAAAAAAACAGTAAAGTGGATACTTCCGGTTGAGGAATTTCGACATGTAACATACAGTCTGGTCCCATGGTAATACCTAAACGGAATTTGAACTTTCTGCGATGTTTCGTTTTTTGAGCTGTGTTCTCTCTCTCACACACACACACACACACACAAGACATTTTCGAAATACCACTTTTTTGGACTCAGGGGACCTCAAAATGGATATTTCCGGTGAAAACTTGACACGATTACAATACTTCCTCTTACTAAAAAAAGGATTTATCAAAATAAATATTAATATAAATTATACTACAAACAGAACCAATAAATAGAATTTATTACCTTACTTCTAAGGTAGCATTGTTTTTTATTCACAATAACTTTTGTAACAATATAGTGAAAGTATTCTTTCTACATTTGTGATGTCTCCCAAACTTTGCTAGTCCCGTCTTATACCCACTACCGAAATCAATATACAAAACCTGTATCAGTCTCCAGTATTTCTTACAAAGACATATAATCTAAGTTAACTTTAATATCAATATTATTATTAGAAACTTCAAAGAAGATCAAACTATTGAGCTCCACGAAACTTGTTTCATTTATGAAAACTGAAAAGATTTTATTCACTTTGTGGCGCCCTTAAGAAACGATACTATTCTTCTAAAAACTTATATTGCTCTATCCCAAAGATTCAATTTCCATTTGTGAGACAGTGACAGTTTCCCTTGTTTATAGAAAAGTTTAAAAAAAAAAAAAAAAAATTTGTCAATAATAGTATAAATTTGCCATAATTTTCCCCATAAATAAAACTTTATTAGAACTAAAGCAGTGGAAAAGGTTGGTTAAGTACATATTGTGTACCACTTCTGTCCGCTAGAGTGTATACCCTGTACTGTTATTGCTTCTCTGTTCTTCAGTGTTAAAGTACAAGGACGACAGTATAACCTTCCCTTTATTGTTATCCTCTTCTTATTTCCTACTTCTTCCATTTCTTTTTTTTTTTTTTTTATATGTTCTCTTAAAGAAAATCATGCACAATTACATTGTCTACTCCACCCATTCTTCTGTTTTTCTTTACTGGAATCTTCTTCTTGTGGAATATCACATTTATATAGCCTTCTCTATATCTTTGTGTGGTTGTGGATATATCTTTAGTACTTTGTACAACAGTTTCATAACATTTCCTAATGTTATTATTATTGCTTCTCCTAGTACCTCGTCGTTTTTCCTTTTTCCTTTTTTAAAAAAAAAAAAAATATTTATATATTTATTACATTTTACGACTTTACAGTAGTAGGGTTTGTTGTCTAATTTGTGTACTTTAATTTTATTTCTGTGCAGAGTTAAAAAGTTAATACTCTAACATAAAATAACAAAGTTTATAGCGTTTTTATTTGTTACAATGGAGGATATTCCTTAAAGTCAGAGTTTTACAAAAAAAAAAAAAGAAACCTCCTTCAAATGATAATATTTCTTTAATGTTTCTTGATTATACTGTTACGTACACATCTCAAACTTAACGATGTTATTATAATTTACTGTTTACCACTGATTATCTATTATTGACAATTTTTTTTTTTTTTCAAGTTTATGTTTTATTACAAAATATATATTGTAGTCGTCAATATTTTTTTAAAGATCATGTTCATCCAACTGCCAAAACCTCTCTAAAAAAAAAAAAAAAAATCACCTTTCTCTAAGCTAAATAAAGTTTCAAACTAAAATTAAATCTCTACTACTTTGATCTCCCAAGCTTTAATGAAACCCGTTGGAGACTTTATGGGCAAAAAACGCAGAAAACTGCTAAAACTATTCAATCAAGTCAACCGATTTTCTTCAAATTTGTAATTTTGACAATTAAAAACTGTTTTAAACAAAAAAAGTGATAGGCCCTGTAAGCATAGTTGCAGTATACCAAGTTTAATAAAACCTGTTTGTTGTCTTTACAGATAAAATCGCCAAAAAAAAAAAAAAAAAAAAAAACAGTTCAATAAAGTTGGACAGAGCCAGTTAACCGATTATCTTCAAATTCGTATAGCATTTAATTATGTGTTGAATATGTGGGTAAATCCGCAATGTTGGATAACATATGGTATTTTAAATCCGTCGCATATTCGTCTTATACCTGACCGTTTTTTTTTTTTTTTTTAGCGGGGGGGGCCAACGCACTGCGACCTTGATCAGGTCTATGGTGCTATGCCCCCTGGGTGCCACAGGCCTGCCCATAGCACCCGAACGGATGTCCAATTGAACATCCGTTCTACAACACCTCCATCAGGTTAAGATTCCTGAGGAATCCTAATACCCTGACGGGCTCTAGAGAGGGTATGTCCCCTTCCTCCACCTGGTAGCTGCCCAGGTTCCTGAACCTTCTCTGAGTGGCAGCCTCGCAGTCTGTTAGGAGATGTAGTGGAGTATCCTCCAACTCCCCACAGAATCTGCATGAGCTGTCACTTTCTAAATCCAGCTTCACCAGGTGTCCTCTAAGTCGGCAATGCCCTGAAAGGTAAGTACACGGAGCTTGTTCTTGCTCAATCCAATGCAGGCCTTCCGACCTCCGTTGGTTATAATTTCCCAAGCAGATCTTGGCCTGCCGCAACCCGAGGAGGGAGTACCAGAGTTGAGATCTCTTCGTCTCCTCCTCCTTCCTAAGTTCCTCTAACAGAAACTGGTCGCTAATCCCACAAAAAGGTTCCGGCCCCAGAAGTGGGGTCATAGCGCCTGTCTTGGCCAGGGCGTCGGCCATCTCATTCCCTTCAATGCCAACATGCCCCGGCACCCACCAGAGTGCAACTTTGTTCCTGCTGCCCAGATCGTTAAGTTTATCTAGGCATTCCCAAACCATTTTAGAGTTAATAACTGGTGCACCCAGAGCTCCAATGGCTGCTTGACTATCGGAAAGGATTACAATCTCCTGATTGCTGTATCCCCTATCGAGGTTAAATTGAACACATCTTCCGATAGCGTATATCTCCGCCTGGAAGATGCTGGGAAATTTACCCATGGGTTCCGAGTGCTTGATCCTTGGACCAACCACCCTCGCCCCAGTCCCCTCGAGGGTCTTCGACCACACTTGTTGGTTTGTTGGTTGTATATATGTGCGGAAGGTTATAAGGTTATGTTACATGTGTGTGTGTGTGTGTGTGTGTGTGTGTGTGTGTGTGTGTTTCATGCCAAAATGGAATTATTATAAATTATGATTAAACATTAGAAAAAAGTGTATAATAAATGGCATGTTTTGAAGAATACTTTATATCTAAATTTTAATAGTGGTGTTAAGTATGCTCATTGTTTTATCCGAAACTGTTCAGAAACAAAAGGGAATATAAGCTATGTCGGATAAAATAAATACCAGACATTTAATTATCATTCATATTATACAGATGTTAGAATCGTATATAATAAACTGAAATAGCACTTTAGAAGAAGACATAACCTTCTCCAAAAACGTTCGAGGTGTGGATGGTTGGTTGGTTGGTTGGCGGAAGTGAAAAAATCCCAGAATGTTCAAACTTGATATTCAGTTTAAGTTCCACCAATGGGCCTAACAATAAAAAGTTTTGGTCAAAATCAGTTAGGGACGGAGTTGCAGCTTTCCTTTAAAGTGGTGTTTTAATTTACTGAACTTTTTTGTCATCCATACAATATTAATCATAATAAAATTAATATATAGGCGAATGAACGTTTTCCACAACTAATTTCCCCACCTAGCTAGCGGTAAGAGAAATAATAAAAAGCCGACTATCTGATGAAGTCTTAAGAATCCAGTCAACATATTTCTGTGAAAATGATGTTTGGTTACTAACGCAATAATTGTTATGTTCGAATACAACAGTTCAATTGCTTAGGCAAACGAAGATCAAATTAAAATAAACCAAAATAAAAAAGCTGAACTAATAATAAAAAAAAAAAAAAAAAAGTGGTAACACATTAATACATATGTTATGATTAACATAAACATGTGTTACAATAAAAGATAGGAATGTGTGTTTGTGTATACGTGGTCACGTGCCTGATCTTGGACCCTTGTCATGTTAGTTCCACCACGCTACAATTCACTTCTCTCCCTACCATCTTCCTATCGCATACAGACAGACAGACTAGACCAGACACTGTCTCACACTAATGTAAAACTAAATCCTAACACAATTTTACTACTTTCCTACAGTGGCTATTATGTACATATATACTACTACTACTACCTAGGTAGCGTCCTCCCTATATCCTAGCGCCCCTCTGTCCACCTTGCTTAATGTGGTGATGTTTGTATATATACTTTTTTCTTTTTATTTCAGTATAACTCTTTCCACGAATCCCTTTGTGACTCATAAAATACATTTATGTCCTGAAATGTTTCTTTTTAGTGTTTGTGTTATTATGGTATAACTGCAAATACAAAATATATAATATACCCTTCTGTTATAATTTACTAAAATAGTGACTAATGTTTCTCTGAACTGGAAAAATGAATTTGTCTATATACTTTAAACAAAGTAAACATCCTTCTTTTATTATTTACCATTTACCTTTATATTGCCAACCAATATATCACCATCCCCTTACAGTGTTCTTCCCTAAGTTATTATTTGTTTACTTTTGAATTTGTAATAATCATTGACACCATCCATCTTGTATATCTTGTGTATTTGCTCAGTTCTTTGCCCCCTCTGGATTGAGTATGTTTTTATTTTCATTTGTTAATTTGATGTGTCCTCAAGCGTTGGTCTAGTGGCTAGCGCACTCGCCTTTCGTGCGAAAATTGAGGATTCGATTCCCGTGAGGGCAAAGTCGATGTTGACCAAGCATCGTGATAAAAAGTGGGAAGCTACAGTTAGTAGCGCCCTAGGTAGCGAAGGCCGGAACTAAACGGCGTGCTTACCACACGCCCCCCTATTCAAATCGCCGTCTGGCCCTTCATGGGCTGTTGCCTCTTAAGGTTTTTTGTTTTGTTTTTTTAGGGTAATTTGATGTAAATGTTACTGCTAAATGGTAATAATGTAATAACGAATTGGAAAACAGAACTAACAGAATTTTAAAAATTCTATGAGAAACCTTTTTTCCAAAACTAAGTCCGAATATAAGCCGCATCTGTTATTTTTTATATATTAAAAAGAGGGGGGGGGAGTGCAGCTTATATTTGAGCAAGTACGGATTCCGATTGCAGTTGAGGAAATGATATTATTTCGTAAAAAATGCAAAATTATATCAACCCTTTTTGCATAATAAATTTGATATTTATGTTGCTTGTTAGAATGGCACTTCGTTCAGAATCTGCAAGAAGTCATTGTTAATTAAAAGCATTTCTATTATTAAGGGAATGTCCTCGTTCCATATGCGGTCGTAGGTATAGTAGAAAAAACGAATGATTTTGGTTGAGAGAAGACTTTTAGTAAAGAAAGATAATTTGAAAAGAAAAGAGCTGCCAATGATGAGGTAAATCGCTTCTATTGGTTGATCTGTTCACACAGATTAGAGCAGGAATATGGAGGAGGGAGGGGACTATAGGAGAAGCAGATGAGCTTCTATGAAGGTAGAATTTGCACGGATAGTATCTTCACAGTAGTGCAGCTACTAGAAAAGTGATTGTTCTGCGGCCGAGAGCTTCATACGGTGTTCATAGATCTTAAAAAAGCCTACGATTCAATACCATTGGAGAAAGTTTAGGGAAGCTTTGGACAGGAAATGTATTATTAGTACGCATTGGGAACATTACTAACAGAATTTTAAAAATGCCGAGGCATCCATTAAATTAGGTGGAGCAATTTCATCCAGTTTTCCAGACATCAAAGGATTGAAACAGCTATGTAGCATGTCTCTCTTTTATTCAATCTGTATAGCATACGGAAGACATAAGCGGAAAAGACAATGTTGAAGCATGGGAATGGTAGTAGGCAAAGATTATCTATTCACGCTACAGTTTGGCTGATGACCAGTCATTTTTTCCTCCGATCAACATGTTAATAGATTACATGTTAAGGAAATTGATCGATGCATATACAGAAATCAGCATAATCAAAACGGGATACGTGGCATTTAATTCATCAACGGATAAGCTTACCCTGAATGGATGGAACTCTCGTATATTAGCTCTGATTTCAAATCACCTCGGATTTATGATCTCAAAAGGACATGAAAATTAACCGAATTAAACAAAGTCATGATCCGTATACTAATTACTATATTGAGGAATAAGTAGGTATTTTTACCGATTAAAAAGAGAATTTCGCTTGCACTCATGGAAAATGTCTTGTTTCATGCTGCCGAATTAGTCATTTAAGGTTAGGTACTCAAGAAAGATTCTAGCAGTTGAGGTGGACATTTGGAAGTGAAGCTGTGTATTTCCAAACATCGATATTTGCGAAATATGGTAGTAAGGCAATTTTATATACCATCGAGGCGAGGAAGCTTCTATGGCCATGTCAAATGAATGGGTGATGAGCTTTGGCCAAGAGCATATGACTTTGGGTCGAAAAAAACTTAAAAAAAAAAAGAAGAAAAAACAAGCACTAATTCAAATAATTAAATAGCTCATAATTCTTCAAAATGTGCAACTTTTTCAAACAGTTTCTCATCAGGGGTTTACTCAAAATTAGAAAGAGTAGGAGATTAATAAAAATATATACGAAATTTTAAAAATTTTATAATTACCACAATATAAAATATAAAGGAACAAAAATAGATAATAATTAATATTAACGTATAATAATGAATAATGTATAATTTACTTGAAAAGATATCATTTGTTCCACACAAAAATTGTTTAAAAATCTCATATTGAGGGATTTATTTTATAGGTCATTATTCATACATATAATTGAGTTTTGAACAGACAAGGAAAAGGACTAGGATGGTTTATTATAGACCTTGAGGAAGTTTATATAAAATAACTTAGCGGCCAGGTGTATGAAAATAAAAAATAAAAAAAAAATTGTAAACGTGAGAATATTAACGATAAGTAAAATTTTAGAATTGGTGCGAGCTTTTAAAGAACATGTTTTTAATATGTTACTGTATTTTTCTGTATATATATAATAATTTAACATAGAACGTTTTATTTTGTTACAGTGTGATAGCGAAGGAGATGACGATAAGGTAAGTCATTTAATTTATTGGCTAATTTATCATTCATTGTTATTTATATTTTCAGAAACAAGTTTAACTATGTGTTGATTATCGCCTTATGAATTTTGTTTAGATTAAAACAATATTGTCTATCACAAGAAAACTGTATTGATTTACGCAATTTTATAAAAAATTCATTTAGTAAAGTGTTTAACAAACGCACTTCCGGTTATCCGATTTTTTTCAAACTCGGAATTTTTAACAATATATTTAATTCTACTTAACATTATTTAGATGACAGAATTGTCTAATAAGCTGAAATAGCAGTTAAAATGAAAACCTAAACCGCACCCCTCCCCCAGAAATGCCCTTAAATGAATTTTCCCGGAGAAATGTTTCAAATAAAAGTTGTAGCTCTTTGTATGTGTAGTTGATATACGAAGTTTAAAGAAAATCCGTCGGAGCCATTTATAAGAAAATCACAAAAACTAAGAAAAAAAAAAAAAACTAGTAATGTGGTACTTCCGGTTGAGGAATTTTGACAGATAACGCTACTTTCTACGGTTTTTCGTTTTTGAGCTATGCTGTTCACATACATACATACCCACACACACACACACACACACACACACACACCATTTGCTAAAAACCACTTTTTTTGACTCAGGGGACCTCAAAATGAATATTTCCGGTGAAAACTTGATATCGAATATTTGACACGATTACAATACTTCCTCCTTACTAGAAGTAAGAGAAAGTAAAAAAAAAAATTGACACGATTACAATACTTCCTCTCACTAGGAGTAAGAGAAAGTAATATTTAATTTAGTAATTTTAGCGAAAATTAAACAGCTGATATTTTAACTCAATGCCAGTTATATCAAGGTGTAGGTAGGTTACAGTATGTTTATATTCTCTTTCACTAATTTGCTATTTCATTGAGGTTATCCGTTGGATTTGTTTCTTTATTTTATAACTCTTACTCCTTTTTCATTTTTTATTATTCATAATTTAGTAATGAATTAAAAAAGTTGCCCTAATTAATAAAGTGTAAAAAAAATTGTGTGTACCAGAAATATTTAGTACTATTTATTGACGGTAATATTAGCAGCGTCATTATCTACGGATTTGAGGAGTTGAAAGATTTGAAAAAAATCTATTATTATTTGAATCTTTCAGAGAACGGAATTATTTTTAATATTATTTATAACATATTTATACTTTTTACACGTTTTATATGATATAATTTCAATATTTACTAACTAATATTTGATACTGGTTTTTTTAATATTTGTACAACAATATTATTTTATTGTTTGAAGTAGATACTCCATTCAAACGCATTTTTGTCTACTTTTCATGGACAGCACTCATTACAGAATCAGAACGGATTTCGGAAATCAATCTATTTCATGGAAAAAATATCTACTTTATGAATTCGTTAAAAAAAAAAACAAATACTCTTTATTTCTGCAGCTTAAAAAAAAAGAAAAGTTTTGAGCTACGCTGTTCACATACATACACACACACACACAGACCATTTGCTAAAAACCACTTTTTTGGACTCAGGGGACCTCAAAACGGATATTTCCGGTGAAAACTCAATATCGAAATTTCGACACGATTACAATACTTCCTCTTACTAGGAGTAAGAGAAAGTAATAATATGACTATTGTTTGGTTTTTTCCAGGGGATTTATTTATATTTTTTATCTAACAACTACTTTACATAATTTACTGTAGATTAATGATTAGAAGTTCTCACGTGTTGGTCTAGTGGCTAGCGCACTCGCCTTTATGTGAGTATTCAGGGTTCGATTCCCGTGATGGCAAAGTCAATGGGAAGCTACAATTAGTAGCGCCCTAGGTAGCGATGGTCAGAACTAAACGGCAGGAAACTGCGGCGTGCTTTCCACACGTCCCCCGATATATGCCGTCTGGCAAGCCTTGTTCTTTATGAACTGTACCGCCACAGTTTTTTTTTTAATGATTAGAATTTTAAATATGTATAATTGTTTACATACAACAGCACATCAATGGTGTGTTGGATATTAACTGATAATATTAATTATTTCCAAATAATATATATATATATATTTTTTTTTTCCTCCAAGCAGAAATTCCTACCCAGAGGGAGTTTATTGATATAGTTTTACATGTTCCATTTACATACTACATGTATAGTCTAACAGATGAGTAATATATACATTAAACAGCATTTAAGATGTCAAATCTAAATTGAGCGTAACTTGAAAAGAAAAAACAGAATTATTTTAAAAGAACATTAATAAGTCAAATTAAAGAATTTAAGTGATATATCAAGTTAAATAAAATTATTATCCAATTAATAAAAATCATGCATATTAGTGATAGACTTTTTAATAATAATAATAATAATAATAAAGATAAAAAAAAGAAAATAAGTAGAGACATATCCACAAGAATGATTTAAATACATAAACAGATAAAATTATAAATAATCAAAACATAACTAATCTTTGTAAAAGTTTATATATACAACACTACAAGGTATAAAATTTAAAATGTATGATATTTGATATTAGATATATATTATATCACTGAATGTTGAACTAGGTCGAAATTTGCTACAGATCTAAATTAGTTATAAATTCAGTGAAATACTTATATACACGTGAGTAATTAGGTCTTTTTGGCTTGGAGGCCATCCATAGCCCAAAAGCACCGAATGTCTGAATAAATTTTGCCTTAAATGGCTTAATAGAGAGCACTCAAACAGTAAATGTTTCGGTGTTTGTTCGCTAAGACCATCACATGGACACATTGTTGTATTGGTAATTTTAAAATGGTAAAAGTAACTTTAGAGTTTACCATGTCCAGTAAGGAAACATTGTCATCTGTGGGTGATTTAAAATTGATTTGTTTATTTGAAATTCTATCGAAAACTGTTGGGAAAAACTCTGGTACATTTGGCCTTTAGTTTGCCTAGATTCCTCTTCCCATTTCTGCAATGTTTTTTATTCTTGCAATAGTCTCGATGTGAGTTTTAGGGTAACGGTTGTAGCAAATTTCCAGTGTTTCGTCTTTCAAAGCTTGTTTTGCCAGAAAGTCTGCTCTCTCATTTACCTTCATTGCAGACGTGGGCGTTGACCCAATTAATTGAAAAGTTCCAGCTATCTTCGTCCTTTATGATTATCACTTTTTTTCCTAATATCTTCTACTAGAGGATAGTGAATTTTGCCATTTTTAATTACATCTATGGAGACCTTGCTGTCTGTATGAAGAATAAATGATTTTCCTTCAATTTCCAGTTTATTACTCTTAACCCATTCCAATAATTTAGAAATTGCCATTAGTTCAGCTTGAAAATAACATACGAGATGTGTAAATTAAGTAATGAGACTGATTTTCTAGTGTTCGATCTGGCAACACTGGAGACGCGGTGCATGCGTGGTAGGGCAAGTAAACATCTGATACATGTCCAGTGCAAATTTGAAAATGCTAGAGTTGTTGCACTGTCCGTAGTAACTTTTTTTATGAGCCAGGTTTTTTCAGTGCGCTTTAAAAATGAGTGACATCAATTACGAGCAACGTTGTGCTATCAGATTTTGCTTCAGACTTGGGCACAGTGCAACGGAAACGTTTGAAAACTGTGCCAGGACTATGGAGACAATGTTTTGTCGAGAACACAGGTTTTTAGGTGGTTTAAGTAGTTTGCAGAAGGAAGGGTATCAATTGAAGACGAGCCTCGCAGCGGAAGGCCTTCATCTTCAAGAACCGACGAAAATGTTGGCAGAATCCGCGATCTCGTGCGTTCAGATCGTCGTTTGACAGTCCGAATGATCGGCGAAGAGTTGAATTTGACTCACACAACCGTTCATCAAATTTTGACTAATGAATTGGGGATGAGAAAAATTTGTGCAAAAATGGTTCCGAAAAATCTTTCACAAGAGCAAAAAGACATCAGAAAGAAAGGAGCCTTGACTTTTTGGGAGCAATTGAAAACGATCCCAATTTTTTGGAACGTGTTATTACAGGAGACGAGTCTTGGGTGTTTGAGTATGACCCAGAAACTAAGCGTCAGAGCATGCAGTGGCACACTTCAACCTCTCCAAGGCCAAAAAAAGCAAGAATGAGCAAGTCAAAAATCAAATGCATGCTGATTTGCTTTTTTGATAGCCAAGGAATCGTTCACAAAGAATTTGTGCCTCAATGCCAAATGGTAAACCAACATTTTTACCGAGAAGTTCTTGAGAGACTCGAAAAAGAGTCATACGTGTGAGACCAAACATCAAAAACAAATGGGTGTTGCATCACGACAATGCTCCGTGTCACACCGCGATTTCTATTAATGAGTATTTGGCCAGTAATAACATTCCTGTGGCTCCTCAGCCTCCTTATTCACCCGACTTGAGTCCATGTGACTTTTTTTTGTTCCCCAAATTGAAAAATCACCTCAAGGGACGTCATTTTGGAACATTGGAGAATATTCAAACAGCCGTAACCGACCAACTGAAGTCTATTCCAGTATCCGAGTTCCAGCACTGCTATGACGAATGGAAGAATCGTCTTCAGCGTTGTGTGGCTTCCCAAGATAGTTACTTTGAAGGGGACAGTGTTGAATTGTAATTTTATTTGAATAAAAAAAAGATAAAAAATCAGTCTCATTACTTAATTTGCACACCTCGTATATGTTCAAAGGATTGCTATATAACGGTGGCTTCTTTTAATTCTTTATTCTGGTATGTTTATATGTTTATTATTTTGGATGTTTTGAAATAAAACTGATGCTGTGGTTGGTTTGCGTGTTTGGCTAGAATTTGTGTGTTTATTTTATTTTGTCAGATGTCTCTTTCATGTTCTTTTAATTCTAGTGGTTAAGTGGCTAGATGTGTATCCTTATGTAGTGATTATCGGTACGGTTATTACATTGAAATAGGTATACTAATAATGGATATTTCTTCATTTTTTTTTTTTTTTTGTAGTAATTACATGTGGTTACTTGTTTTAGAATTAATAATAATAATAATAAGCCTTTATTTAAATATTTTACATAAAATGAAAAAGTTTAATTCTCAAATAAATATCAAATAATTTAAACAAAATAAAAGAAATATTCACTAAATAATTTAAACAAAATAAAATAATAAAAAATAAAACTTCTCTAATTTATTACAATAAATTGGAATTTTCTTTAATTTTGTGAATTTTATTATATCATCTTATAGTTAAATAAAATCAAAAACTGTACTAGTTTATATATATGAAATGTTTTTGGTGTGTTGTGTGTTTGTGGTAGTTGGTGTAGCACGAGCGGTTTAGTAAAAGAGCTTGTAAGTATATATGTTTAAGAGAGAAGAGAAGTACTAGTAATAATCAAGAGAGCACCACTGTTTTTGAAATAAATATATTCTCTAAGTGAATTTAAATGGTTTACAATATTCACAACTATATCTTAATAATTCAGACGTACTCGTATATATAGAATAAAAGCAAATCTCTATCACAGGCACTGAGTTTGAGAGAGCGATTCCTGAAGCAAGTGTTCTGGCTTTGAAAGCAGAATGCAGACTGTCTTAAAGGAATGCCCTCTCTAGCGGGGGGATTTTCTTTTACAAAAGAGTTGGCCTAACGGGTTCTTGTGCCTTTGTTTCTTTAATTGCAATGACCTTATATTTCAGTACCTGACTCTAAATACACTCTTTTTGAAGGTAAATTCACTATTTATTTTCCAAAACTGCTTCACTTAAATATTGTCAAAATTCACTCAACTATTTTTCAAAACTATTATTTTTCCATTTCGTTCTTCCACTACATATATGATTTCTTTCTTTTCTTCTAATGTAAAATATGTAGGCCTTCCCCTAAAGGAGATTGCGGTCCTTTGCCGGTGACCAGCCGTACCTAGGACTAAGAGTTGCCTGATTTCTCCACTTGTTCACACACTTCTTATTCCAATAATCTCTATCTTTCGCTTTCCTCATCCAGTTGACTCCCTCTTCTTTTTATAGTTCATCTGACCATCTTTTATGCTGCCTATCATTTTTTCTTTTTTCCTCCTAAAGGTATCAATTCCGTGACCATCCTTGTCCTATGAGCATCCATGAGTAGCCAGATATCCAGCCCACTCCCACTTTAACTTCTTACAGTACTGAGCGGCATCTCCACTGAAGTTATTTCTCTTATAATTTGGCTTCTAATTCTATCTCTTCTCTTTATATTTAGCATGCTCCTTTCAACACTTCTCTTTTTTACAGCTTTAGTGGTTGACCAAGTTTGACATCCATACGTCAACATGGGCACGTATTGCAGTTGAATGTAAACCGCTTCCATTTAACGTTTATTTAGCTTTCATTATATTTTAAAGCGACCAATATTTCCTCCAAATGAGAGCTATGCGCCTCTGAATCTCTTTCATGAGCCTGTTTTGGAAAGATACTGTCTGCCCTAGAAGATATATAACATCTTCCACCTGATGGTGTATTCTTATCTGGCTAACCATACTATTTGTGTTTTTAAACACAAATTTGGGTTTTTAAGTAGTTCAAACTAAGTCCAACATCACGACTCACTCTTTCCAGAACTTCAAACATTTTGATCAAGTGATCTTCGGATGTGGCTATTAGAAACACATAGTCTGCAAACTTTAGGTTGTTTAGATAATTTTCATTTATATTTACATCAATGTCGTCCCATTCTAATCCTCTAAAAATATTTTCCAGCCCTGTTATAAAAAAAAGAGTAGGGGAAAGTGGGTCTCCCTGCCTTACGCCTCGCTTTATTGGGAAAGAATAACTTGTGACATCGCCTTCAATAGAAACTGTATTTACTTTGAACAGTTCCTTTATTATATTAATATATTTCTTTTCCACACCTATAGAAGCTAACGCAGAAAAGATACTATTATGCTTTTATAATGGGGTTGTTGAGGAGAGAAATTAGGTTTGACTAAATGAACGAAATATGCTGACACTAATATAATGTAGCTAAGTTTACACTAACTGCACTGGACTTTATAATGAAAATGATAGAATGAAAGGTGAGAGTATAGATATGACACGATGCGATGTAAGGTTGTATCTGATAGAACCTTTAGATAGATTCCCACTGGCTTATATACACAGGTTCTCCCGCTCTAGCCTGCCTAAGTCAGAGAGTGTCTCTGTTAACCAGAGAGGGGCTCTTCTCTCTGCTGTATCTTTGCGGTACTATTACACTTTAAACAATCAAAAGCGTTAGAGAAATCAACAAACCCTAAATAAAGCTTAAGATTGTAATCTTTGGCTTGCTGAATTAGTTTATTTACAGTTTGTAAATGGTCTATCGTAGAGAAACCTTTCCTGAAATCTGCTTGATCAACGGTTAAATTTTCATGTATTTTGCAGAATTAAATATCTGATTCCCCAAAATTAAATATCCATCATTTTCCAAAAATTTTTATGTAAAAATTATAGGACGTATTTCTAAAGTGTCATTTCATCATATTGTACAGTATTACAAACAATATAATGTTGAGGAGAATTAGTTGGATTGCAAAAATACCGAGTTCCAGATAAATGGGTTGGAATGTTTTGTGTTTTTTCTTTTTTACGGATTATGGTAAACACAAAATGGGTTTTTTAAACTTGTTTTTCTAATTATACTCTATATAAATCTATCACTTTTAATTAAAATATTGTAACGCAGCCACTGGTGCAATCTAGGAGAGAAAGCAGGTACCTCAAGTTCTCCTAGTGGCCGCTAGGAAGCGCTGGCGGGACTCTATAGCTTCTTCTAGTATGTTATAAAAGTGAACAACAGCTAGAATCTAGAGAGTCTTGTTACAAACGGAGTGTGCGTTAGAGAGAAAAAAGTGTATAAAAAGTGAAATAAGTGAACTTTTGTTGATTTAAACTGTGAATTAATTATTATTAAGTGTTTTATTTGTAATTTATTGTGTTAAACAATAAATTGGTGTTTTTTATTTATTTTAAGTTTAGAGTGTTTTACCTAAACGAATCCACTTAACAACTAGTTGCAGTAGCTAGTTCAGTGGGAAAAAACGTTACAATATGGTTCCGAGATAATTGATTGGAATAGAAAGCTAGGACATCATGCTTTCATCAAAAGTGTCTTTCTTTATTATTATAGTGTCCGACACCTTGTGCCTGTACAAATATTGAAGGCAACGAATATCTGGTTGTTTGTTTAAATTTCAAAAATTTTTAACGGTGGGAGAGGGACTAGTGCCAATCTACCAACCGAGGCATGTAGAGAAGGAATGATTCTCATTGCGAGAGAGCGCCAATAATATTGAACAAACACAATTGAAATTAACGTCACAGATTACTCAGAACCACCCTAAATACAACTTTCTTTTTTTTTTTCAAAAAAAAAAATATTACAAATAAAATAGTTTATTATCTGTGAGTTAACATTTCAAGTTTAAAAAAGAAGTTGTTGTAATCGTTTTCCAGAAAATTCCCCAAAAAAACTCAAAAACCTATTCTGTAAATTCGTACTTTCGGGAAACCAATTTTCATTTTGAAATTTGGAATTCTAGCAATGCTCCAAATATATATTATATAATGGAGTTGATGATGAGAGAAATTGGGATTGATTAATTAGACGAGATATGAAGGCACTGTTATAATATGGCTACAAGTCTACACAAACTGCATTGGACTTGTAATGATTTTATAGAATAAAGGGTTAGAGTAGAGTTATGACACGATGTGATGTATATGGTTGAATCTGATAGATACATATCTAGATCTCTCACTGGCTTATATACAGGTTCACCCCACTCCAGCCTGCTTAAGTCAGAGAGTACCAGAGAGAGTTTGTTTTCTCTCTCTTGCCGTTACAATTATCATTATATAGGCGACAGAATCATACATTGTGCTGAAGTGATACTTTATTGCGAAAGCTTGACGCTACGGGTCCCCCCCTCAGAATCCCCTCCCCCCAACAATAAATTTTCCCCGAAAAATGTTTTAAATAAAAATAAGAGATACGTATGTCTGTAGATAGTAAACAGAAGTTTCATGGAAATCGTGAGCTTTTTCCAAGAAAACTGAAAAATTCATTCAAGAAAGTTGCACTTTCCGGTTGATGAAGGATTTTGCATGAAACCTTCGTGCCAGATGCGATTGATAGTTTCTTAACGGAATACAAAGTTTGAACTTACTGCAGTTTTTGTTGTTTCTGAGATATTCTGTTAAAACACACACATACACACAGACCACTTGCTTAACACACCCTAAAAACAAACTCAGGAGAGTTTTAAAAAAAGTTATCAATTACAACCAAATGAATTATATTACGCCGATAAAACTGGGCAAACTGGAAAACTCGATGAAAATGTCGGCCAACAGATATAAAAATTACAATTTTATTTTAGGTGATAGAATCACTTGTAAATAATAGGGGGCGCATGCGTACTAAACAACACTAGACAAGATTGTTCTAAACAGTATTTGGAGGTGGAGTGAAGTACACACGTCAAGTGTCAATTTACCTTGCTTGTACACACAACAGAATACACAACACACACATACATACATACCCTTTCAATTTCTACCACCCAACTTTATATCTAACTTTATACCCCGCCCACTCTGCCAGTACCACTTTAACTCTCTTAGAGTATCGTCAGCCAGGCTCACACACTAACACAATCATAATACAACAACCAACACTCCAATATAGCTTGAAGAGTGGAAGTGGGAGTCAGAAATGTAATTCTAGCTCGTTTAGAATTTAATCACTGTCAGCTATATATATATTGGTGTACGGGTATTCAAACTCTTGACAAAATTGAGCCCCTTTGATCTCACACTCTAAAACACACCCATCCATACTTCTATGTCTCTCTCTGTACTTCTTCTGTGTTCCAATGTACTTCACGGCCTCACCATCCTTCTTCTCACTACCACTAACCCCGTAATACTTTTTCATTTTAACTTCACTCACTGTGATTTCATTTATAAATCTTTTTTTTCATTTTATTTTTTTGTTTTTGTTTTGTTTGTGACAAATTTATTTCCAGCTAATATGATGAGGTTTTTACTATTGTGTCGGGATCGACCAGTATAACAATAAATCTTCTCCCCTCTTTATGTTATGTTCCTACAATAATCTTCCTCCCTGCACAATTTTTTATTTTTTATTCACCATAAATTCTAACCACTGGAGCTTGTTCACTCTTTTTGTTGTTTAAACATTTTTCATGTTTACACCATGACTTGGGGGGACATTTTTGTTTTCATTGGTCATCAATTTCATCTACGACTTAGACATTTTATTGGCAGATTCATTTTTTTTTTTCAATCCGTCGTTTGTTGCTTATATAATAGAGTGGATACATGCTGATTGTTTCCAGATAGATTTTAAAAATCTATAATATCTTTTATATGGAGCTTTCATATGTATCCAGAAAGAAATTACAAGGCCATTTTTAAGGCTTAGTACATTTGACACTATTTCAAGACAAGTTATTTTAAATAAGTTAAAGCTGTATGTTTTTTTTGTGTGAATGATATTGTTTCTCATCTGGTATTTTATCCGTCGTAGCATGCATATTTATTTTCTACCTGATTCCTGGTTTCGGATTTTCATCCCTCGTCAAAGCAAATTCACCAAGTTCGTGTAGAGAGTTCACTTCAACGTAATGTTTCTGTTACTTGTTACTCATACTTGGTTGTATATAATTATGTGGGCAGGTTATAAGGTTATGTTACTGTGTGTATATGATTAATGGCAAAATGGAATTATTGTAAGTTATGATTAGACATTAGAAAAATAGTGTATAATAAATTTGTTTTCTGTTTTGCAGAATACTCCATAACTAAATTTTTAATAGTGTTGTAAAGTATACTCAGTGTCTTATCAAGTTTTTTTTTATTGTGGGGGGGGGGGGAATAAGTTATTTCAGGAGTATACTGTACTAATAGGAATAAAGTTTGAAGAAAGGTGATGCAAAGTTTATGGACAGTCAAAAGCTTGTACAGGTAATACATAAATATGCATGCTACGACGGATGTTATCCAGCATTGCGGATCCATCCACACATTCGATATTGTTTCTCTTTCAAAATCATCGAGCAGTGTTCTTTAGGTCTTAATATTTCCGTGTAGTTAAATGAAGTTCGTCATGGAGTTTTTCAGGGTACAATTCTTTGCCCCATTTTATTTTTAATAGCTATAAATGATCTTCTTTTTTTGTTAGATTTAGTTTTTGTTATAGAGTATTATTGCACTGCGACCTAAAAGATCTACTATGTTCCATGGAGCTTTCTCAGTGCACTGCCGGCCTCCGAACTGTGTTCTATAGACATTGCCCACCACCGGACATTGAGCTGTAGAGGCTCGTAGGAAGAGAAAATCCGAATTTATTAAATGACTGTTTCATACATCGATAATAATCATATACTGGGATTCGATATGTGTTATCACTAGGTATACTTCTTACTAATAGATTTATCTTAAACAAGGACTTTATACGAATGGAAAAATACAATGCAATCGGGTACGTGGGCCAGGTATATATATATATATGTATATATATATAGTGGGAAAGATGTGAGAGAAGAAATAGAGATGTGGGAAAAGTATGTGGGTGAAGTATAAGGATCTAAAGAAAACTACTATTCCAGAGTTACCACACTGGCTAAGTGGTGAAAGTGATGGACTTGGATGGTGATGGATGCTATATCGCTTTTGCTGAATTCAACAAAAAAAAAAAAAAAATACTAATTTATAACACCTCTTCATCTTCAGGAGAGGAGGGGTGGTGGAACTGTGGTGGGTGAGGAGACGGCCGCCATTTTGTGCAGAATAGTGTTTCAGAACCGGTCAATTGCACCTACTCCACTGGGATTGACTATTACATGTCATTTTTGTATCAGAAGTTGGCAAATATCTATTCTTCTGGCGGTCTGGAAAATTATTGCAGTTCTTTTCCGAAGAGAAAATTGTAATAAAACTCCAAAACCAATTCCGTAAAGTCTCCTCACTTTCGGAAGTCTCAATTTCTTCAAATTTGGAATTCTAGCAATAATGCGAAGTTATATTGATAATATATATTTTATATATACCTTATATATCTGTATACATAATGTGTACATAAGAGACAGTATTAAACAAAATATTATAAACAAAATAGTAAAAATATCATAAATTTGCTCTTCCCAGTGCAATATATAATAATAATAATAATTCATTAATGTTATTAAATTTATATTTACTTTTATATTTAATTGTGAAATGTTTATAAAAAGGACCAAGGACAAAACAAGTGATATATATATACTTTTTTATTATAACGATTACATAATTAGCAGATTTCACTAGAGTTTTTAATAGTAAATTTAATTTTGTTTATATATATATCCTAAAAATTAATCTCTGCAGACACGTTTGTTGAAATATGGAGAGTTTGGTTTGTGGTATAGTATGAGTTAGACGTATTCTTATAGTCGGAATTATTTTAAAAAATTTGTATTTATAAAGTTGATGACTTTATGATTGATTTTTTTTTTTAATCACGATGAGTTTTTGAGCGGTCAGAAGTAAACATTCAATCTTTAAAGGACGACATTAATATCATATGAGAGTGGTAGAACTATACATTAAATTAAAGTAGTAGTTTAGAGAAAGCTTTGCATTATTCCTCCTCAAATTTCCCTGTAAAAATATAAGAAACAAAAAAAGTGATAGGCATCTTATGTGTCAATAGTAAACAAAGTTTAAAAAAAAAATCGTAGCTTTGATAAATCTAAATACCCTAAACCCTAAACCTTAATACCAGTATTGTGCTTCCGGCAACTTTTCGTTTTTTAAGATTATTTACTAGCATTTTTTTTTTTGTTTCCTCAGGGAATCTTCAATCATATATTTCCGGTCAAAATCTTGAATTTACAAAAAATTTAACCGAATCGTAATATACCACTTCCCCTTAACAAATAGTTAAGAGAAAGTAACAATACAATAAACAATGTAAACAATTATTATTTAAATATCTCTTGTATTTAGATAGACAGGCTTTTAATTATGTTATAACAAATATTGTTAATGTTTATTATGTGTTTGCGTGTTGTTGTGTCTGTGTATGATTATTTAGTTTAAAAGTTGTGATTATATAAGATGGTGAAATCTTCAAGACTGTTATAACTACAGTGTTGTTCCTACTTTGTGTGTGTGTGTGTTGTGTGTTAGTTGTTTGATGTAAATATTATCAGTAAGTAAATATTTATCTTGAATGTCCTACTACTCTTCATTTTATCTCTTCTCATTGCTTTCTATTTACAAAACAGATACATATATAAAAAGCTTTTAGAATATATTTTAGTTTTGTCGATTATTGCTATTATTGTTGTTTGATTTATTTCCTCTGCTCTACATTTATACTATATCAAATTTTCTTACATAGTAGTTGCTCGTCTGTATGTCTTTACTAGGATGAGGTGTGTATGCTAGATCACTTCTAGTCTGGTACTAAGTTATAAAATAGGTTGCAAGCTAGGTTTATTTACTACCCTTCTCCCCCTTACATTTCACTTTATAACAAGCTGTTACTCATACATATTGCAAATCTTATCTTGACTTTACAATGGTACTACTTTTCTCTTTTCCTTCCACAACAAAACATGTTAAGTTTACGGAGACGTACTAGTAGTGGATAATGGTGGTTATGCCGGCATACTCTCTAGTCCTAGAGTTATTCATAACTTTATTTTCATTCTACGTCTTATTACATGGAAACTGTTTATTGTTTTATCACTTATAATAATAATAGTACTTTATTAATTAAATGATTACAATTCATATATAGAAAAAAAGATTAACAAAGTACTTATCGGCATGGATAAACATCCGTCAGCCCGGAGTCGTTAATACAAATGAAAAAGAAAAACAAAACTTAAACAATGTATGTTTTAAGCATAATTCAATTTTAATTTCTATTTCCTAAACTTAAAAAAAAATAATAATAAAAATAAATGAATAACTACATAAGTAATAAAATAAATACATCAAACGAAATTATATATACAAATGAAAAGAACAAAACAAAAGAAGAAGAAAAAAAACAAAAACTGGAATTTATTAAAATACATAAATACAAAGTAGATGTATGAAAAATAGAAAATTTAGGTTAGGTAGGTAAATCAAAAGTTGAACTCCTGTATCAGTTCATAGCGGTAATTCCAGGCATGTCGAGCATATTTTATGAGGGCAAGGCAATTATTACTATTCACCAGAGCTATGAGGTAAGGTCTTGTCAACACTCTCTGACCAAGATAAAGAATGCGCAATTCATTCAGAGAGAATACTACATTCTGCTAAGAAGTGGAAAACATTTTCCACAGACCGAGAATCACACAAAGAACACAATGTAACATCCCTCTCTATCCAAGGAGTATAGTTCAGATATAGCAATTCGTACCTGAGTTTAAATAGCCAGCGAAGTTCGCCTAAAGTTAAAACACTAGAGTTATCAGTTACTAAACTGCACATTGAGTTTAAATTGCGATTCAGTTCTATATATAATAAAAAGGTGTAGGCCCCTCACTCCTCCTCATCCTCTCCTCACGATAGGCCGACCTTATTTTATCCAGTAATGGAAATATCTGACCCTTCCAAGTAGAAATATCAGTAGTCGGGTCAAAACTAGTTGAGTATTTTTATGCCAGGGAAATCCAATTTCCAAACCAAAATGTGTTCTTTTTAATGACTTCATCCGCAACTATTTTAGTAAACGGTAAGATGGAAGATTTAGGATACGC